>CAIGRF010055866.1:0-24106 GCA_903798235.1 Fraxinus ornus
ATTTTCAATTTTAATTGGAATTTTAATTGTTACCAAACAGGCTCATAGCATAAATTCTATTATTCTACCTCTTTCTATATTATTTCAAATGTGAGTGCAACAATTGTATCTCTAAACATGAATACAAATCATACTTTTTAGGTCGATTATTGGTTTAAAAAAATTGCTGCATTCGTGGCCGTAAAAATTTTGAAATGCAAATTTGTTAAAGTCAATGATCAACCTAAAACCCCCGATTTGAATTCATATCTTGATATAGAATTGGTTCAAAGACGACTTCTATGCGATTCTTCAAACTTTGTGAAAATATATTACATGCACGCATCTTGTATATAGAGTTAAATGTATTTAAAGATTGAAAAAATGTAAAGTTCCAGATCCTAGATCAAGTGGACAAATTAATAACTAGAAAATTTTCAAAATTTGACTTCATGACTTGTAAGTATTGTTTATGTTAAATTCGCTAGTTTTTTTTTAAAACGTTTTAGAAAAAAAAATATTTATGTAATATTTTATTCGAGTACAATTTTAATTCCATATACGTTAAAAGTAATCTATCCCAATCTCGAAAAGAGGAGTTTCAATTTTTGATTCATAACCTTGGAGCCAAAGGACCGGGCTTATGTGTCTAATGATCGAGTTGGGTCAAATCGACCCATTGCCCCTCTACAAAAAGCCTCAAGAGTGTTGGGAATTGAAATGAGAGCTTGTTGATATAACATTATTATGGGAATATATTTGCTATAGTGACAAACTCAATGACAAATTTAAAAATGAAAAAACACGTGTGAATAAATGATTGGATAGTTTAAAAAAATGCAACACCCAATCAGTTGTTGCTACCCCATCTTGTCACCCAATTTTCTGTCAATCACCCTGACCAAGCAGCATTATTCAGTAAAATAATATAAGAAAGATTGTAGGTAGGCTCGGACGTTCACATTCGAAGCGTAAAATGCTCATTCTGTCTAATAATATTATTATTAAGTTGACTAGACTTCCTTGATTAAAGCCACAGACAGTCAATAATTAATTATTGTTTTTACTAGTAATAATAGAGTTATTTGGTATAATTAACATGCATTTTGACCGGTAAAATCAAATCAATTATACGTAGCAGATGAGCCGCTCTGCTTATTTAAGTAATAATATATAAAGAGTAATGCTAGAGGGCGCGGCGCACGTGTAGGCTCAAGGAGGCCACTTGCCATGCTTGAGCAAGCCACGTGCACATGACATGCCATCCGGCATCACGTGCGGACAAAATCTACGTACGGCAACGGCATGAATTGAACCTCCATTTCCTCTGTTATTTCCCAACATGATTTGCATGCATCACTCTTTAATGTTAAAAAGATTAGCACTCAAGCTCTTCCATGCAAGAATAAATTTAGAAAATATCATAAATTATTTGTAAAATGATGAATTAATTTATTTTTTTTCCAATCACACATTTCAATAGACTCACAAATACTATTTATCTATAATTTGTATTGTTGGTGATATTTCCATTAATTGAGATTTTGTTACAAAATTAGTAAAAGGGTCCATAAAGAAATACATTATCCCTTAAAACATGTCGGACCGAGGTGAAACCTCATTTAGGTAATTGTCGTCGTTCGAAGAAAACATCATCATTATTGACTTTATTAGATGATGTCATCACTTCTCTTACCCATGACTAATCAATCAAAAGTCAGCAATGATGAGTTCATTGCAGTCATCTTTGAGTGCAATGATGACCTGGAAAAACAGAACTCTTCATCCACTCAAATTCATAAAACAGGATATAATGGCGCACACATTGAGGGAAAAACATTGCAGACGATGTGATGTTGGACGGCCAAACTACTTGATTGGAGGCTATAAATTGATGGATAATGGTTCCTTCAAGGATCAACAAGGATATTTCAATATACTTTCTAAAAGAGTTGCAATGAATATCATTTACTTCATTTTTGCTATTCATGTTGATGACATCCTACAAATCACCCATTACGTTAATCAAAATTGACTTCATTATTATTGAACGTTAACAGTTTAGCATTAGAAGAAAGACTTTGTAGAAAATAGTTCACATCTCCTTAAAAACTCCCATCACGTAACCTACCTAAATACAATCACGACTCACACTTCGGCATCCAGAAATCATTCCCGTACGAATCCCCACGAACCAACATCCCACAAAATTTCCTAAGGAGAAATGAATATGTTGAGGGTGGCTACTCTCAACTTACTACCATGAAGGAAGCCATAAAGCGTCTAACTAACGCTATACAAACAATAGAGCAAAAGCATGCCACCATTGCCCCATGGGTTGAAATTACGGTGAAACACTTTGCGAGAGAAAGAATTGGGCGACCTCCAATCTGAAAAAAAGTTTACACATCTTAAGAGGAGAGTCTTCCAAAAGTAGAATTGGTAAAGTAAGGACTTTCCTCCACCAGCGAAACTAGCAACCAAGAAGAAAAGAAACATTTTTGACAAACTAGGTACACAACGTTCACTAACGCCCAAAAGAAAACAACTTAGCCTTGATAAAAAGAACCCATAAAATGAAAAAGTGATGAGCCAAATATAAGCCAACTAAAGAAACAAATAGCTGACCTGGAGGCTAGAAACAAGGGATGATGGAGGAATACTTCACCAATCGATTCTTTCCTTTTATGGAGGACATACTAGCTAAACCATTGCCTAATAAACTAAAGATGCCCCAGCTTGTTGGATATTAAGGAAAGGGCGATCCTCTCAGTCACTTGGATAAGTACACATCATGGAAGAAGCTATAGGGAACTAGCAATTTCATAATTTCCATGGTTTTTCCATTGACCGTAGGAGATAAAATATAAAGATGGTTTAGAAAGTTATCTCAGAGATCAATTAAGAACTAGACATACTTTACAGAAGCATAGTCATTCTTGGCCTAGTTCATGGGTTCCATAACCAAAACCTCGCCTAAAAAATGATTAGTAAGTATAAAACAAGAGCGAAGTGGATCCCTAAAAAATAATTCAATAGGCACAAAAAACAAACCATGGATGTAGAAAAAATCATGAATTCTCGTGGTCCGTACATGAAGATGGGCCCAAGACCTACCATGAATTCCTAAACCAAGTTGAGAAACACATAGGTATAAAAGAAACAACCTCAGATCATGAGAAGGGAAAGGTAGAATTGCACGACTCAACTTGGATAAAGGATAAAAAGTCAGATAAACAACCCATACCCAAAAGGAGAAAAGACAGAAATGAAACAGAACGACCTCGCCTATATCCAGAGAGATTCTAAGAATATCACCATCTGAACACCACCTTGGAATGGCTGTTTATCCAAGTAGGGGATAAAAAGGTTTTTCATAGACCTCCCATGTAAATAAGAATTTAATTAGAGCCAATAAAAATAAATACTGCAGATACCATAGATCAACAGGCCATAACACAAACGAATGACCGATTTAAATGAGTAAGTGGAGATTTTAATCGGACAAGGTCAACTATGAGGGTTCGCAGCTAAACAAGGGAAAACAACACAAACACCTCATATACAGCTAAGTCATCTTCATCAACATGCGAATCCCCAACAAAGTCTCACAAGACCACCAGCAAGGAATCTCTTATCTAGAGCTAAAACTAGAACGCTAATAGGTGGGAATAAATGTACAGAAGGATCTAAAAGAGAGCCTCGCAAGTGGGCTAGATATGCAAGTGTCTGCAGAATTATGAGATATGACGACATAAGACCGACCTCACAGAACGGTAATACCTTGAGTGGTTCAAATTTGTAGAAGAAGATTCTTATCGTGAGCTAAAAAACCAATGTGATAAATTGGCAATCACCATGCGTACTATTGGAATTAGCCTATGTCAGACCCTAGTAGACAATTGAAGTCCTGTCGACGTCCTATACTCCAAAACTCTGGAGCAAATGGGAGTCCCAGAAAGGTACTTACTACCTTATGCTAGAGATTACAAGCTTCACGAGCAACTCTATTGAAGAAAGAGATCAAATTGTCCTAATGGTTGAACTCAGGGACATGCCCTGTCAAAGGAGGACCAATGCTAATTTCATTGTAGTTGACTTATTTTCCAGCTACAATACGATTTTAGTGATGCCTATTCTGCATGAGCTAAAGGCTGTCACTTCAATTTACTATTATTGTATGAAGCTCTCTACCCCTGATGGTGTGAGCGTCATGCGAGGAGAACAAGTTGAGGCAAGATCATGCAACATTAACCTACCTAAGTCAAGAGTAAATATGTTATAAGGCGAACAATTCAACCATGCGGAAAGTCATGTTTAAAAAACCTATTTCAGTTGACCTAACTAAAACAAGTATCACATAAAAACATCATAAGATGCCTGAAGATGACCATTTGTCTTTTGACGAGTTGAAAACTAACCCACCTCCTAATCCAGGCATCCTGGTCATTACGTTACCAATTGCTGGAGCCAACGTACGAAAAGCACTAGTTGATATAGGCAACTCTCTCAACATCCTCTATGTCAAGACTCTAAAATCAATAAGAATTTCATTGCATTTCCTACAACACTACTCAAATCCAATCTTGGGATTACATGGAGCTTTGATAATGCCTAAAGGCAAGATCAAACTCGTTGTTGATGTTGGCAAATACCTCGGAGGGCTTGAACTATACCTAAATTTTTTTCCACCTCGCCCTACGATGCAATCATCAGACAACCTCTCCTCTTTCATCTAAGGGAAAATGTGTGAATGTATCATAATTGACTTAAATTCCCAACTCCTTATACTGTATGAGAGATTAAAGGCAACATAGAGATTGCTAAAAAATGTCGAATGATGCACTGCCCAACCAGGTCGAGAGTTTATACAACCTCTGCCCAACATGGAGTACATATGTCCTACGTGGTAGAGCTCAACCTCGAACTACTAAATCTAAAGATAAAACTCAAGGAAAAATGAGGAGAGTCGTGGAAGAAGAACTAGATAAATTTCAAGTAAAAAAGGCCAACCCCTAACGAGAATTCAAAATTAGTCATGAACTACCACAACAACTACGAGCTCAACTAATGGAATTCTTCCCATGAAACCTTGATCTCTTCGCCTAGAGTCATGAGGATATGGAGGAAAATGATACTAAACTTTCCTACCATTGAATAAATATTGACCCTTCAGTTCGGCTAAAACAGCAAAGACGTTCATTAATCTTGAAAGATATGAAGCTTTAAACAAAGTGGTGGGAAAACTACTCCACGATAGGTTCATTCATGAGGCTGTCTACTTAAAGGGGATCACTACTCCAATTCTGGTCAAGAAAAGTAATGGAGACTGGAAAGCCTGCATAAACTTCACAGACCTTAACAAAGCATGCATATACTAAAGATGCTTTTCCTTTCCCAAGGGTATATCAAATGGTTGACGCCACTATCAGACACGAGTTGCTTAGCTTTATGGACGCGTACTCAGGTTACAACAAGATTTTCATGTACTAACCTCATCAAGAGCATACTTTATTCATAATAGACCGTGGTCTATATTTTTACAAGATGATGTCTTTTGACCTAAAAAATATTGGGGCCACATACCAACATCTTATTAATCCCATGTTGCCCATCTAATAGGCAAGACCATGGAGGTATACATCGACAACATGCTGGTTAAAAACATCTCTGCCAAAGATCAAGTAGAATAATTATCAGAAATGTTCGAAATCCTTATGAAGTACAAAATGAAACTCGATCCCCTCAAGTGTGATTTTGGGGTAAACTCTGACAAATTTCTTGGTTACATGGTAAATCATTGAGGAATTGGAGCCAATCTAGAGAAAATATGGGCCATTATTGAAATGAAAGCACTTACACAACCCAAGAAAATCTAAAATCTTTCTGGAAGAATTGCAGTTTCAAGCAAATTTGTCTCCAAATCAACTTATCGTTGCCAGCCTTTTTTCAATACCCATCAAGAAAAGAAAATATTTGGGTGGACAAAAGAGTGTCAAGAAGCCTTTAAGGAATTAAAAACACAATTATCTCAACCACCACTCCCCTCCAAGGTAAGTACTAATAAAAAAATGTCGTTATATCTCACTATTTCTAACCACACTTTAAACATTGTGTTGATCAAAGATGAAGACGGTGTAGAGCATCCAGTGTATTATGTTAGCAAGACACTTCATGTTGACAAATTGCGGTATTCTCCTATGGAAAAACTATCATATGCCCGAATTATGTCGACAAGAAAGTTGCGACCATGTTTTCTAGAACATCCCATAGAGGTCTCAACTAACTACCCGTTAAGACAGGTCTTGTAGAAACCAGACACCTCAGGGCGCATGGTCAAATGGGTTATTGAGCTAGGACATTTCGACATCTTAGATAAACCTTGATTTGCCATAAAAGGACAAGCTTAGTAGATTTTATACCTGAGTTGAGTTCGAACCCCACATGAAGATCTACCAAAAGATGGTTCTTGGGAACTGTTTGTAGATGGTTCCTATACGGTAACACACTTAGGTGCTGTGGTGGCGTTGATTATGGTTCCTATACGGTAACACGCTTAGGTGTTGTGGTGGCGTTGATTAGCCTAGATTGTCACCATTTCTTTCATGATAAACACTGTAGATGATGTGATGTTGGACAGGATAAACACTGTAGATGATGTGATGTTGGACGACAAAGCTACTCGATTGGAGGATATAAATTGATGCATAGTTGTCCCCTCAAGGATTAGACCCAGTAGGCTTTCAATAATTCTAAAAGATTTGAAATGAATTCGTTTACTTCCTTTTTACTATTCCAGATATTGACCTCTTACAAATCACCCATTAAGTAGATCAAAATTGATCTTATCATTTTGAACATCAACATATACCTATTTATAAATTAAATCATTTATAATTCTTTCTAAATGGAGATCACAAAATTGTTGTTATCTACTGTTATCATATATTTTGTACATAATACACACACAAACATATATGCTTATGTTTGGCTAATATTTTATGAACCGTTTATAAAATATCAAATTACTTTTATTCATATATTTTGTGAGGTTCACAAGTACTATTCATTTATTTTTATTAATTTCTACCAATTTATAATTTAAATTGTTATTAACACTTCTCAAACAAGATTTATATCATCTATTGACTATCATGAAAATGAATTGACAAGTTAAAGATGAGTCAAGTGCAAATGGACTAAACATCCTCGATACTGCAGAAAATCTTATCTCGTCTTTTTCTTCTTCTCCTAGCTTTTGATTTTGAATGAAGACTTTGCAAACAATTTGATGAAAGTACACCCAATAACTCTTCGATGCTTAAGTTGGACACATCTGGATATATGCATGATGTATTTACATTAACATGATAAATACAATATTTTTCATACCTCTATTATCTTTTACTTACATTTTGAAAAAGGAAAAACAAAATATTTCACTTCTCTCCTCAAAAGGAGGCTCGAACTTTGTCATTGGCCGGGAAAGACTTTGACGTTACCAGTTGGATGAGTTCTTCACCTCTTCTTACCTCTACCCTATTGAGAGTGGGGTCTAAAATATGTGATTGGGATGTATGATTTCTTGAAGAAACTTTAAGGCAAACATGATATGGTTCAAAAAAAATTTATGTGAATTAATCTATTGTTTTAGTCATATTCATAAATTTACCTGAGTCTAGAAAAATTGTTCATATATCTGTGTTGATATTGAATATCTCAAGACTTTTCCTCGAATCTTTGTGTACATACAATAATTGCGCATCGAATATATAACTTTTTTGTTTCTATGTATGTTTGTATGCTCACACATTCTTGTTAGTTTTATCAATTTTAATTTTGAACGGCATATTTGTTTAAACAGTTTTTAAATGCAAAAATTCTACCAATTTAAATTAAGGGTGTGTTTGGGCCACATTATTTTGGAAGAATGTATTTTGAAATAGTAGATTGATGGAGAATATGTGGTTGAAAAAGAAGGAAAAGTTCAGGGCCCCGTGGAATTAGTCGAGGTGCGCGCAAGCTGGCCCGGACATCCACGGTTATCAAAAAAAAAAAAAAAGAAGGAAAAGTTATTGATGTCATGAAAAATATTATTTTATTGAAGGATGTGTAATTGAAAATGAGTAAAAAAATAAAAATGAAAATTTTAATGTATCTAAGGTTAAAGCGATTTTTTAATCACTTTCTACAATCAATTATTCGTATAATGACAAGTTGACAACCAATTCATATGCCCAGACAATCAATTATTATTATTATTATTATTTTTTTCATATACCCCAGACAACCCAAATCATGGAGCGTGTGCCCCACGTCCTTCTCAACGAGTGGGAAATATTACGGTGACGCGGCACAAGATTATTGGCGAATTCGCTCAAGGAGCTCGCGCCAAGGACGTTTGGTACAACGTCCAAATCAGCCTGCGTGGTAAACAGACAACAAATCAAAAATCTAAATAAATAAAGAAAAATAATATTAAAAAACACAAAATAATAACTAATTTATTTAAATAATAAGGTTTGAATTTTGCAAATTGAAAGCCTCAACACAAGGAACAAGAAGAGAGTCCAATATATTGCAAGTGCATTTCAATGCTAGAATTTCCTCTTCGGTTTCTTCAATTGATGTTAGGTGGTGGCGCGTGGTTAAATGGGCGGCGGAGAATCCGAGAAGGAGGAGGATTTGGCGGAGTTACTGCCTTGTCTTGCTGGAGTGAGACTGGTTGATGCTCCTGTTCTGTTCTTTGTTGTTTCGCATAAGGCTTTTCGGGCAGAGATAACGTCACTTCTCCACCTGGCGGTGGAGGCAGCTTCGAGTGAGGCTTATGATCACGAACTTGTGGTTGACCTTGGCCGGAGGTTCGAGTTTTTGAGGCTCGTTTATAAGTATCATTGTGTTGCAGAAGATGAGGTTAGTGTTGTTTGTGTTTTTAGCTTGTCCTGTTTTGTTTTTGAAATTTGATTTCAACTGTGAAATTAGGAATTATTGATTATAATTCGAATTGAAGTTGATAAGTAATTATAAAAACAAATGGATGATTTTATGATTAAAAGGATGTAATTGACGGAGAAAATACTGTTATTGATAGAGTCCTCAGTCATGTATACGCAATTAGGGAGGGTTCCATGATAAGAACTATGGAGTAAGTTGACTTTGGTAGTTCTAAGAATAACAAACTGGACCATTTCTTAATCTATTGAAGCAACATTAAGATTCCTAATTCGTATTCTCTTCTTACCGTCTCTTTGCTTTTTTGTTCCCTGGGAGAAGGCATTTGTTTGATACCTATAAATGTTCTCTAAACTTTTGTCCCATATTTCCCTAAACTACACGTTATGATGTATTTGAACTTCAATTAACTTGCCTTATTCATGCCAAGTGCAACCAGATTGATAGTTTTACTCGGGAAACCCTCTAAAATTCAGAATCTTCATATTGTTTAGAAGAAGAAGGAAATCGACAGATGAAAAAAAAATAAAGGGTTCAAATAATAATACTTAGTGCTTCATGGCAATATACTGAAAATATTGCCACTCATCTTTTGTAGAATCAGATATGCTATTTTGACGCTTATTATGCAGTAATTCAAATAACTTGAAAATTGATTTCATCTAACTAGCCTGAGAATTGTTAATATTTGTAGCTGATTCTAGAAGTTTCTGTCAGGTCATCTTTCTAGCGCTAGATGCAAAAGTAAAGAACATTGTGCCAACTTATTCACTCGAACACAAAACCATCGATGATAACTTCAAATCCATTTTCCATTTCTTGGAACTCTTGATGAACAAAACTGAAGATATTCCTAAGACGTTTCAAAACCTTCTGATTTGCATAAGTACAATCCAGGAAATAATAAGCCAGCATATGCTGAAAGAAGAGAAGCAGGTATCAATCAATTATCTTAGCTTTATGTACAGCGATCTAGAAAGCTTATATTTTTGAACCTTTTTTTGTTACAAGTAGAGATGGAAATTGATTCATTAAGAACTATTTTCTCCTCAAGATTATGGAACAGCTTTACATCTTAAAATCTCAACAATAAAATTTAGACCCACAATTGATATCACTTTTGTGGAACATAATTTTGTATGGAGAAGCAGCATCTATTTTTTGTTTTCCTTTCCTATAGAAGTTATCTATTTTTAGCTGCAATTATAATAAATGAATGTGATCAAACTTCTCTCCATTTATTCACAACTGGAGAAAACCATTTTGACTTTTAAAACCTATTAGCACTTCAATGGATGGGTAAGATGGTTGCCATATTCATTGCATGATTCATGAAGACTTTTGATTCCCAATCCAATGCTTGGAAATATAGAGGAAAATTTCATCAATTTTGAGATAGTCCTTAAGGGTGATAACTATAGTTTATACAAATTCCCAAACCTGTATGAAATTGAATGTTTCAAAGCTATTAACTTGATATCTGACTGGCCAGGAATGCTTTGTGACATATGATTATATCTGAGGCGCATTGCGTAGATAAATTTCAAATGGCTCCTTAAATTTTTGAAGCCCCAAATCTTATCCAAGTCTATTCATGAAAATGAAACAAATGTTTTTACACAAGGATGTACCATGAGCATTATTTCTTGTTTTCAATATAAATATATGCTTCAGTTCATGCTTGTGCTGCCTACAGATGTATATGTACCGCTCGATGATCTTCTTTCAGCTTTTCATCAAAATAACACATATCACAATATCTAGAGTCCAGGATTAAGCAGTTGGAAACTCCAATTTGCATAAAATCATCATGTTATTTAAGTAACTTACTTCAACCATGCAGCTCAAACGTGTAAAATTATTTTTGCAGAAAAATTAAACAGCTGTGTTTCAGAAATTATCTTTCTTATGTTCAAAAAAGGTCATATTACTGGAACATCTTTGCATTAATTGACTTGGTATGAGAATAGTGGAAATTAATGCCTTATCTATATCATTTTTTCTATTACATTCTCATGCTTACATATGGATGCAGGTCTTTCCTTTGCTCATGCAGAAATTCTCTTCCACAGAACAGGCTCAGCTTGTCTGGCGGTATATGTGTAGTGTTCCCATCATACTACTGGAAGAGTTTTTGCCATGGATGGCATCTTCTCTTTCTTCAAATGAGCAACTAGATGTTGTAAGTTGCATCGAGGTTATTGTACCAAAAGAAAGACTATTCCAAGAGGTAAATCCTAGTTTATGTTAAATGTGTTCAGTTTAGTTTTTATATATAACAGTTTGATCTCCATCTTAAAGGTGATTGTTTCCTGGCTTGGAAATAATAAGAGATCTATTTCTGACGGCTGCAGTAATAATGGAAAAAGACCTCACTTTTACAATGAATTATCTACTTTCGAGGATAAGCTCTATGAATCTAAGATTTGCTCTGAAGAACAGCAACAGAAGAAAGCATCTTCAATATGCAAAAATGATGGGCAAAACCCCATTGAGGGCATTCATCTTTGGCATGCTGCCATCAGAAGAGATTTTAATGAAATTTTGGAGGAATTACATCAAATAAGAAGTTCAAGCAGTTTTTCAAGCTTAGCTTCAGTCATGACCCAGCTAAGATTTATTGCAGACGTCCTCATCTTTTACAGGTAAACTACCCATGGTGGTTAAAGAAGAGTACAACTCCACATCTTGACCGAAAATGAATCAAGATTTATACTCGCACTCCGATTTTCAACTAACCTATGAAACTTGTATATAGAAATTTAGGCTTGAGTCATGTTGGGACGACGTCAAGTACCTCATCTCCTCAATGGCATTGTCATTTGTGATGGTACTTACGTCAGCTTTTGTAGGTGGAAATTCATTCATTGAAAATTTTAGGCATGCCTAATACATCTTTGATTAGATCAATTCTATGGTCATGGACGCATGCATTTGAATTTTTTTTCCTTTGTTGACTGCAGCATCTCTTTGGACCAATTTTTTAATCCAATGCCAAGTGAAGTTTCCAAACACAGCCAATCTCCTAGCGTCCAACTCCAACTCATTGATCAAAGTCAAATTGAAGATCTTCAAAAGTTGCTGTTCTATGAACTTCAAGGCACAACACAGCTAAGCAGCTTTGTAGAGATCCTTTGCAAGAAACTGGAGTCGTTTGTGTGGGGTTTCAGCAAAAACCTTATTTTTCTAGAAGCTGAGGTACATCTTTTTTTCCCTGTAAACACTTTTTTATCAAAGAATATTTCTAGGTTTATGAAGTTATTAGATTGATATCTTATTTTGTCATTGCTGGTAGATACATTGTACAGAATTCCTTTTTCTAATATAATAAGCTTTAGACATAGTTTTTGTTAATTGTTCCTCAATATTCTTGCTTTATAAAATGGTAAATATACCAGAGATCTAATCAGAAAATGTAGAGAAACAGGGACATGAGTATATGCTGTTTTAATCAATAAAAGATATTGAATCAATCCTGGCAAAATTACTGTAACCGTTCATTTCCTTTCTGATAGGTAAATGAATTATGTATTTAGAGTATAATGATAGTATAAATTTTGTGTAACTTGTGTGTTTTTTAAAAATTCCTTATTCAAATCAAGTTTAAATTTAATTGATATTGGTAGTTCGTAATCCAAATCTACTTGGATATTAGCAAAAATAACCACACTCAAAAGTCAATCTTTACTGATTTCATGTTAAATCCATGTCTATTGGCAGTACAATCCATTGTTACTTTCAATCTAGTGAAGGTTTCATATCAAGATGTCAACTAATTTAAACTAATATATGGTTTAATTTTTGTTCTGATAGATTATTATTTCATCATTTTACTGACAGTGGTGTGAAAAAAATTCCTTGTAGCAAGTATAAGATCTTAACCAAATCATTCTTATCAATAAACACTAAACCTTCATTACTGCCAAGCAGTAAGAAAAATGCTAAATATCTGTCGGTGACTTGCTACAATTTAAGCAGTTATATCTGAGATCTTCTTTAGTTGCCTAGTGGTTGAACATCCGTATGTTTGCTTTCAGTAACTTTACTTTTCAATGTCTTCCAGGTTTTCCCAATCATTGCCAAAATTTGCACCCGTGAAATACAGCTATGGTTACTGTACACAGGCCTTCGTAAGATGCCACTTGGATTGCTCAGGTATGCAGTTACTTGGTTCTCTGCTCATTTAACCGAGAACGAGTCCAACTCCCTTCTTAAGAACATAAAGCTGGGATGTCCAGTAGCAAACAATTCTTTTGCACTTTTGCTACGTGAATGGGTTCACATAGGCTGTTCAGGTAAATCCTCTGTCGCAAAATTTAGACAAGATTTGCAAGAACTATTCAATGACCGAAGCTATTACCTGACTGAGCAAATCAAGCAGGACACTGGATTCTCTGATACACAATTAAAAATGCAACTCCCAAGCAAATATAACTCTGAGCTGCTAGCCCTGAGGTCAGCTATGATTATGAAGAAAAGTGAAGCTAATCCTTCATTTTCTGTCTTCAATCCAACTGAGAATCATGACACCTCTTATTCTGGTGTTATACATCTAAATATATTCTATCCTCAACCTTTATCCCCCATTCAGAAACATCTTGCTGAATATAACAATGCGAACATCTTTCTTACTCTTGAATCAAGACCGATGGACCATGTCTTATTCATCCACAGAGCTCTCATAAAAGATATGGAGTATCTTGTCTCCCTCTCAGCTAAGCTGGATGCAGATGTAGGACTTCTTACTGAGTTCAAAAAAAGATTTCATCTCTTACATAATATATATAAAACTCATAGCAACTCAGAGGATGAGATTGCTTTTCCTGTTCTCGAATCAAGGGAAACACTTCAGAACGTCAGCCACTCCTACGCCATTGATCATAAAATGGAGGCCAAACAATTCAGGAAAATTTCCCTTATCCTTAATGAGATCTCCAAGTTGCATCTTGATGTTGAATGTGATCAGATGAGGCCAAAGCACCATCAATTGTGTTTAAAGCTCCACGATAGATGCATATCCATGCTTAAAGTACTATCTGATCACATATACCGTGAGGAAGTTGAAATTTTTCCGTTGTTTAGAAAATTCTTCTCCATTGAGGAACAAGAAAAGGTGGTAGAACATATGCTTGGAAGCACAAGAGCAGAATATCTGCAACAAATGATACCCTGGTTAATGGCATATTTAACACCCAATGAACAGAAAGCACTGATGTCTTTATGGCGCAAGGTTGCCAAAAATACGAAGTTTGACGAATGGTTAGGAGAATGGTGGGACGGTATGAAAAGATGTGATGTAGCTAAGGTAGAAGAGGGACCAAATTCTTCTTCATTGGCTGCTAACCCACTGGAAGTTGTTTCGATGTATTTGCTGAAAGAAGGCACTAACAGCCAAAAGAATTGGCGTGACAGAGGGAATGAAGTTTTACAAGAAGAATTTGCCTTCTTCAACTCTGAGAACTCTGGATCTCTCATTGGGGATAAAGCAACCTGTGGAGGTCAAGATGGATTTCAATCACAAAACTCTACCGAATATCACAGCAAGGTTGACAAGAAGAAAGACAAGGAAACAAAAGATCCCTGTCCAGATGATGAACCAGTGAAGAAGCTTGAGAATTGTGAGAAGTTGGACCATCAGGAGCACCCTCTAATCATGAGTCAAGAAGAACTGGAAGCTACAATAAGAAGAATATCTCGTGACTCTGCTTTGGATTCTCAGATGAAAGCACATATAATTCAGAACCTGCTAATGAGGTACAGTAAGCATAGTTTAGAGGGATCTACAGGATCTTTATAGGAAACTTAATCCATATGAAGCATGTAAAACTGCACAAATTAAGTAATAAAACTTATGGATTGCCTTTTAAATGATACTTCACCAGTCAAACTGTCACCTCTAGTTACTGGAAACTTCTAACTAAAGGATATTATTTTTTGTAGTCAGATAATAGTTAGTGCATATATTTTTTCTCTGTTATTTGACCTGTTCTTTAAATTCTTCCAGTCGTTGGATGGTAACACAACAGATGTCTCATCAAGAGGCTGCTGTGGTAACTGAGAGGGGAGAAATTCCAGGTCAAAGCCCATCTTATCGCGATCCTCTCAAATTGGCTTTTGGTTGCAAGCACTACAAGAGGAATTGCAAAATTCTTACTCCATGTTGCAATAAGCTACACACATGCATACGGTGTCACGATGATGCAACTGATCATTCTGTGGACAGGTTAGACTAGCATGCACCAGGTTACTGCTTCGACTCATCCGCATTTTTTCCCCTGTTTGCATAGATAGCAATACTTTCTATTTTATGATTGCAGAAAATCTGTAACGAAGATGATGTGCATGAAATGCTTGGTACTTCAACCAATTGGCCCAAAATGTTCAACACTTTCTTGTGATGGCTTCTCGATGGGAAGATACTATTGCAGGATTTGCAAATTGTTTGATGATGACAGGTGAGTTAATGAGGTTATGTATTCTTGGAGAAGTTGCACAAAAAATTTAGAAGAATGGAAGAAGGAGAGAACACAAACCACACAAGAGCATCGAAAAAAGAAATGAGACTTCAACTCGTTATCGCTGTTTTCAAACAATATTTGCCTCCTCTAGGATTATTTTGAGTACTTAAAAGGATTCACGACAAATAGTTTGTAGGATTGAACAAGTCTTTAAGAAGAAACACATTTAAGCACTTGTGTTTTCATCCAAGCAACAACACTCAAAAAGTTTGAATGTGAGAAATGAATTGGATTAAAGGCACTATATAATGAATTTTATTTGATGATTTGATGTATTTATAATTGAAAACTATCACCTAATTATAAATTTCAATCGAAAAGTGCGAGCTATTCATGAAAAGAGTTTTTTTTTTTTCATGAAAAGTCACCAAAAATTAAAACTGAAAACCAGCCTTAATTTCTAGTTTCCAAGGCCATGCGCGCATGGGCAAATTGCCCTGCATCCAAATTTTCTTTTTGTTTTTTATTTCTCATCGATTTTACCTTTTTCCGAATGTACAATATATATCCAATTCTCTCTTCTATTATAATTCTTGAACCAATATACAACAGATGTCAGTTGCATTCTACTTCTAAAGAACACCTTGTGATGAAGCATTCTATCATCTCCAAGTGGTTTGCGAGAGGTCCTTTTCTTTGGTATTCTCATGAGCTATAACAGCATCTGTACAGAGATTCTATAGTCATCCGTAACTTTTTAAGCAAATAAATTGAATTTCATTTATCTTATTTGTCCTTTTTGTTATTTAGAATTTATAATGTCAGTTTCTCTGTTGTAGAATAGGCAATGCTATCATATAGAGTCTACAAAATGAAACACTTTTACTTAAACTTTCTTTGATCCATTCACATCAACTAGTTCAAGTCATAGAGTATATGAAACAAGAATGTACTAATAAATAAGGCTTTCCCAATTTCAATTCGAGTCACTTGAAGAATTGTGCATAGTGAAATCTTCATCTGAAAATACAGAAAGACCCCTCGAATTTAAATTTGATCCTGATTCTTTACCAAATTCATTGATGAAAGTTAAGAAATCAACAATTTCGGTTGATAATGATTTTTTATCAAATCAATCTATTTTTTGTTCAATTTTTTGGTAATTAGTATTTGGAAGAATGATACCATGAATCCGATTTATCCCAACTTTCTCTATGAAATTGTCCGTCGAAGTTTTTTTATTTTTTATTATTTTATTATTTTTTATTTTTTATGATTGAACGGAAAAGGTTGTTTATTATTGTTCTCTGATATGGTCCGTTCAAGAAAGAATCATACATTTGCGGTAAGTATTCGTTTGTAATATTGTCATTGCACAACCTAGTCCTTGTTTCAATTATATTCAAAAAAAGAGATTCTTTGTGTAGAGCTTGAATTCGATTTACAAATTCTTTGTTTAAATTATTACTTTTTTCTTTGTTGGTATAAACCCAATGATTGTAGAGTTCATTAGATGATATTTTTTATAGTATAGGCAGAGATATCCTTCTTTTTATCATTTCCCAAAAAGTTGACAAACTGGGTGGATATGTAAAAGATATTCTTTCCTACATATGTAAGTTATTTTGACGTGCTCAATTAATTGGATATCCAACCAATCATGCATTAAGCAACAAAGAAATAAGGCAAAGTTCACTTAGATTTAAGGTGACATACTTAAAAGTTAAAAGACACATGCTCAAGAATTGAGCTAAACTGGAGGAAGTTATGCTTTCTCCCTGATATTCATTGGTTACTCGTGCATTTTGTTATTGAATTGATTACTAGTAAAAGAATTTGAACTGCTCCTTCCATTGCATGAACTTTGAAGTTGGCAGCTTTGGAGTCCGTATTGTCTCTAAAATGACATGTTTTGCATACGTGTTCACCTCAGCTTTCATTTATAGATGAATTGAAGGAAATATAATTGATGAGCACTATTAGAATTGTGCATTCATAGTAATTAAAACCTTGGAAACATGTAATTTGTTGGATTTAGATACAGTTTCTTCCTAGATGCTTCGATATCTGAAGACTTGGAGTTTCTGTAATCTTCTTTCCCTGAAGATATTATACCAAGATAGCTTCAGGGGTCAAAACTATTATTGCTATAAAATTTTCATATATCTTGGGGAATCAGTCATGGAGATTATTTAGCAAGAATTCATAGAAATTAGGGTTCTTTGATAATCTGATTTTATTGATGAGTAACTTTGTAAATGATAAGGAAACTGCAAAACACTAACCAATCTTGTACCTGTTGTTTAAAATGCCAAAATGATGGGACAATCTTGTAATGATTTCTTGCGGTTCACAAAGTTTTTACCGAAGTTTCTTTGCAAATCTGTACAACAAAAGCTAGTAACCAATGTTGAGATAATATAGTCCTGCCAGTACTCCAGATAAAATCATGTAGCCACCATCTGATACTGTGGCGTTCTCTGATTGCATGACTAATCTTAGCCCCCGTTTGACAACCATTATAAAGAGTTTTTTTTTTGAGAAAAATGAGTTTGGGAATAGTGATTTTTTGGAGAATGTGTGGTTAAAAAGTGGGGAAAAATTTTGAGTTTACGTGCAAAATATTTTATTGTGAGAATGTGTGGTTGAAAATGAGTTCGAGAATTTTTTTTTTTTTGTAAAAATGGTTGTCAAACAGGGGCTTAGAGACCATTTACCATTTTCTTCTCTGATTGCATGACAAATCATAGTGACCATTTACCATTTTCTCTAGTATTTGAAACTTTTATTTTCAACTTTCCCATTTCTAATTATGTTACATATTTATTTTTCTCCCATTTTTTTCCAATCTGAATGATACTGACATGAGAGGATTTTTTACAGGAAAATCTATCATTGCCCTTACTGTAACTTGTGCCGGGTCGGAAAGGGATTGGGCATTGATTACTTTCATTGTATGAAATGCAATGCTTGTATGTCAAGGTCTCTCTTTGTGCATGTATGCAGAGAGAAGTGCTATGAGGATAATTGCCCAATTTGCCATGAGTATATTTTTACTTCAAACTCTCCAGTAAAGGCACTGCCATGTGGTCATTTGATGCATTCAGCATGTTTCCAGGTATCAGGCTGCTCTTAAGGATTTTCATTTCTTCTGAACTAATGCAATATATTTTGTTTTCTTCTGAGCCTCTCTATGGTGCTGCTAGGATTACACATGTTCTCATTATACCTGCCCAATTTGTAGCAAGTCACTGGGGGACATGCAGGTCAGTTCAAATATTCTTTTCACATATTTTAGTTTGAAATGCTCCTGCTCCTCTGGTAAAAGGGCAAATAATTTTATAACCTTGTGTTATCATAACAAGTGAATACTCATTAATAGTATTGGTTCTCACTCTTTCTAGAGATCTTGTTTATGAGCCTCAATTTTGCTTGTTACATGATTTGACAAGAATGCTTAGGATCGTATTCTGTATATAATCTTTTTACGGTTATAAAAGAAAAAGGTTCTTACTGTTCGTTATCTAGAAACCTGGAACTGACTGAACATGTTTTCTAACTGATTTATATTATTCGAGGTTCCCATTTAGTATATTTGTCATTAAGTTTTCATACAGCAACAAATCTTGTAAATACATCGTATACAGCAAAACTCGTAACAATTTCCACATAGCTGGCTAAAGGTTACTGGCTCAAACTCTAGTTGAGAGGCTAGCCTTAAATAGATAACTAAATTAACTGTTAGAAAAGTCAGTGAGATTTAACTTGCTACAAGGTAGGACCGAGCAGAATGAACCAGTGTGGTAACTGCAAGCTTGCTGCTCAAATGTGTTCGGTTTCAAAACGTCCTCTTAGTTCTTAACTACTTGCTTGGACTTTACAGTTATTGTTTCTGTTTCAAGTATATAGGCGCATCAGGTGGATAAATTTATCTCCTACATTTTCTTTTCCGCATTTTTCTGTTCCACGTCTTCTTTCTAGGAAACTGTCATTCTGAACCAGTTCAAAGTAATAGCTCGAAAATTGCCACATCAGTTTACATTAATATAAGACTAACGAACTTATCAAAGGAGTCTTTTAACTCTGTATTATCTTGGACTTGAAATATATCCGTTAAAAAACTCTTACGACGCTGTCGTACATCTTAAATATAATAATCACCTAATATTTTTTCCCTGTTTAGTGTCATTCAAATAAACAAATTAAACACAGAAAAAAGAAACTAGAAACCAATGTTTATATATCTGGCATTTCTAATTTGCCATTCCAGTTCACTTTTGCAAGTTGAGTCCATTCCATCTGATGTTATACAAGATTTTAGCAATATGAAATATTAAAATGGTTCCTTTCAGGTGTATTTTGGAATGTTAGATGCTCTATTAGCTGAAGAGAAAATTCCAGAGGAATATTCTGGTCAGATTCAGGTTGGCTATGTTCTATACACTCTTAATTGGCATTCTTTATTATCTTCTAACTTGGGTAAGATAAAAATAATCCAAATTGACTGTCTATGGATGTGCAGGTTATACTGTGCAATGACTGTGAGAAAAGAGGAACTGCGGCCTTTCACTGGCTCTACCACAAGTGTTCTCACTGTGGTTCATACAATACCAGGCTCTTATGACTCAAATCCTTGGAAAGTTTGGATTTCGTATCTTACTCATCTAGAAATAAATAAGTCCTGTCGGATTCATGTGTCATGTATGAAACCCATCAATTTCCTCGACTAATATAAATTATTTTATCTTTACATCTCCATCTTTCTTACTGAAGCTTTTGAAGTTTGATTCAGATATGAAATCATTTGNTCATACAATACCAGGCTCTTATGACTCAAATCCTTGGAAAGTTTGGATTTCGTATCTTACTCATCTAGAAATAAATAAGTCCTGTCGGATTCATGTGTCATGTATGAAACCCATCAATTTCCTCGACTAATATAAATTATTTTATCTTTACATCTCCATCTTTCTTACTGAAGCTTTTGAAGTTTGATTCAGATATGAAATCATTTGTTACCAAATTCAGTTTGCGAGTTTGATAATGTTTCTCCAGATGATTCTTGCTAAATTCTTTATTCAGAAGTTTTTCTGACAATAATCTTCACCAAGTAAGAGAAACATTATAAGACGGTCTATCTCTTGCTGCCACGCATGATTCTTATAGCAAACAATTTTGTGTGCTTCTTCATTTTGTGAATGGTGACAAGCTGATCTTTCAAGTTTAAAGTGTGACGACTTTTTTCTTCTTCTTGTACAGCATTATAGTTGGCAGGAATTATCTAACCGTTTTTCCTAATTCACACTTTTGTTCTATAATCTTCTGACTTTTCCATGTGTAAAGACTTACTCCCCCCAGTCCACCATTTTTCCATCCTTGCACAACTGTTAGTCAGGCCCTATGATACTCGGACTTGGGTACGGATATACATCTGAGTGTCGGATCTTTTATTTTCTAAAATATAGGATACGGAGACATGGCTAAAAAGAGTCCAAATTTCGGAAACGGGTACGTGAGTAAGTCTTTCAAACTTTAATTTTTTTCATTAACACAAGATATCATTTTAAATAGACCAAAGTCAATCATTCAGAAATAAGGAAATGAGTATTGAATAAGGGAATAAAACGAATAAAATAGAATTTTGGGATTTGGTTTCAATTATGGAAAGTTAATTACTATATGTTATTTAAAAAAGAATATAAGGGAATTGATAACAATTTAAACTTAGTGGAATACTAAGTAGCACTATATGAACCTATGTTCATTCATACAAAGAAAATCCTAAACCATCGATACATAGAGGAAAAAAGGGGAAAAAAAGGAAGAAAAGGTAAAGAACAAAGTTAGAAGAAAAAGAAGGGAAAAACCTAGTGCTGCCGTCGAAGAAAAAAGGGGAAGAAAAAAAAGAAACGATGAAGTGTCTGATTGAGTTTTGGAGATCCGACATAGGTACTTCGTCCATTTCGAAGAGTCCTAGCATCATAGGTCAAGCCCTCATTTTGCATTGGCCCCCTTCGACCGATGCACTTTGCAACTTGATCTCTACCAATTGCCTCACATTCCTAATGCATCTTAAACAAGACTAGATTGGATACCCTCAATGTCATGGGGTCTATTAGTATGTTCAACCTTTGTAAGATTAATAAGCTAGTTTAGCTGTTTTCAGCTTCATTGAATCCCATTTTTGGTCTTTCTAAGAGTATATTATCTCTTAAGTTGTCAACCAAACATATCTGGTTTTAGTTGTCATCCATCGTGAATGCTCAGAATATACTTGAACATAACATACTAAAACTTTATTCCCTTCAAATCCGGGGTTAAATATGAATCATTTTGTCCCTTTTTTGCTCCACCACTGCATTTCTCAGGTCTTGTTAATTTTGGACTGCCCCCCTCTTAATTTATGTTCAACTGGGATCGCATCACAACATTTTGTTAACTTATCATCGATTGGTGACTCATCTTTGTTCGGCATATATTTTTATTTCTCATCTCCATTTTGGCCATGCATTCATCTTAACATCCTCAATATCCCTACATTCATAATGCCAAATATTTTGTTCTTTAACAGTTCACCACTCAGTACCATCTAGTATAGCCGGTCTAATACCCGGTTTCCCAAACTTGCCTTTTAGCCCTATAACATTATAATTCCTTCCTATCACATTGAATCTCTATGGATTTGGCAATAGAGTTGTTGTATCTCTACGAGACATCCATAAACGGGGAACCTATCTCGCATGTTCGCTTGGTATTTAATCGACTTCATGGCAATAACTCTTTGAGTCGGGTCGAGCTGTTTTAACATTTTCAATATGTTTTTCACCCCGAAAAGCTTATGTGCATTTTGAAACATTTTTGGCTGATCAGCAGGGAAATGTGGTGCAAGAGAGCAATCAGAAGTGCACCTTCTTCTTTGATACTTGCACGCGGCACAGGCCTGGTCAGTACCACTCTTAAGACTCTTAAGGGTCACTATGAAGGCATCAAATCCAGGTAATGAATTTCAAGAATTATAGTAGATATAAATCATGTCTGTATATGTTAAAATGGTGTGATATGAAGGAAAAAAAAAAAACTGTAGTTTGCAGGGGAAAATGGAAAGACTGAGTAAAAAGAAAAGGATTTGAGAGAGAGAGAGAGAGAGAGAGAGAGAGAGAGAGGAGAGAGAGAGAGAGTGTGTGTGTGTGTGTTATTGGGAGTCCCCCGGTCTAGATGATGTTAATGTGGAATTAAATGATTAGGTGAAATTAAATGTCTTATTTAATTTCACATTTCATTTAACCTATCATTTAGAGCCATCTAAACTCGGGTTGTAAACATACTGGGGATGAATAGCATTTTTGCAAATACATACATGGTTTTTCTTGAGGTTGAGTTTTCAAGTTGGTTACACTTGGGTGAAGAGGCACTTGACTTTGGACAAATTGGTTCACGTTCTAATTCTTCCTTTTTTTGGGTGGATTGGGGAGTGAATCTCATTTAAGCCATGTTGATTATTAATAAGTGATTTTGTAAAGATTGTATGATTAGGATATAAGAAAAATTATGGGTCCATATGTAAAATTATTCTTTTGGGAAAATATGTGATTAAAAATGAATTTCAACAAAAGATTTTTATTTTTTTTAAAATAAAATCAATTTCTAACCAGGGATTAAGTAATTTGGCTATTATATATTTGTAATGGATATTTCAACTAATCTCATGGAAAAAAATAATTGTGATCTATGAAAAAATTCTTAAACCTGTAGAAAGCATACAGCTCATGTCCAGTTGACACTAACTTCTTATATATAATTATATATATAGTAGTTAATATATTCTTCGAAATTAAGGGAATCATTTACGGTATGTTCTCTTTACCATTTTCAAGTCGTTTTCTGTTTTCGATTTTTCAAAACAGTGAAAACGCATTCTCATTCCTATTTTCGAAAACATATTTTTGAAAACAAGTTAAAAATTTACAAAGAAAATCCAAAACTTTTGAGTGTTTTCAATTATAATCAAGTCAAAATTTTCAAAACATGTTTTAAGTGTTTTCAAAACAATTTTTCAAAATGTTAAAAAAAAACATATTTTCAACAATCTCAAAATAAGCACTCAAAACACAAAATCCAAAATGAATTCAAAAATCAAAACACAGAACTGAAATACAAAAAGAACAGTCCCAGAGTTTTTGAGCCGTGTTCGATTTCTTATTCAGTGATGGTACGACCCTTTATGGTACTGTAGGGGAGGCCAGGGGTTGAGGGTTTATTGGGGAGGCCAGGGGTGTTGAGGGTTTATTAGGGGAAGAAGGTGGTATCATGCTTTTTCACTGTTTAAACGTTGAAATCAATGGCCAAACGTGATTGCTTTCACAATATTATCAATGGGAGGCGCTATTTTCATTGGTTTTATTCTTTTTCTATTTAAGTAAATTTACGTAAAATTTTAAAATATAATATAGAATTTTTTTTAAAAAGTTGGATATATATGTTTTTTAGGGAGGGAGGTGAATTTTTTTTTTTATTCGTGCAAAAGCTCTTATCTTCCTGCATCACCATCTCCGCAACGAATTGAAAATCAAATATCTCTTATCAATGGGAGGCACTATTTTCATTGGTTTTATTCTTTTTCTATTTAAGTAAATTTACGTAAAATTAAAAAATTTAATATAGAACTTTTTTTAAAAAAAGTTGGATATATATGTTTTTTTAGGGCGGAAGGTGAATTT
>CAIGRF010055877.1:6558-18574 GCA_903798235.1 Fraxinus ornus
CTTCCAAGTTACCAGCTTTATATTAGTATTATATGATCAAGTTGATAATAGTCAATACATACAATATAGTACATATTAATGTCTTATTGATAGATTATATTGAAGCTATTGTTTGATATGCCTAATAAATTCCAAATTTTCACATTCTTAACTGTAGGTACAGCTTATTTTGTTTGGTGAGGAGATTCAGGAAGAGAAGAAGGCCGCTGAAGAACGTGATGCAGCCGTGAAAACATCTAAAAATAAGAAAGAGAGTAGTTTATGTGTTCCGTTTATAATCGAATTTTTTCTCTTACCTTTTTATTTCATTTTGACGCTCTTTTTTATTTAAGTGGTGTTGTATCACATTCTAATGTTCAAGTGTATGGATTTAAAATTTTGTAATGAAATTATCAATTTTTATGCAATTTCAAAATTTGATCATAAGTTGCATTTTTTATTTTGTCAATCTATTTGCATAAATTGTTGTTGTTTAAAAAAAAAAAAAACACCTACGGCAACGTTTTTTAAACGTTGTCGAAAACTTTTGGCAACGTTCAAAAAACGTTGCCGTATCTCCCTACTCTACGACAACACCTCAATTTGCAACAAACGTCCAAACGTTGCCGTAGACCTACGACAACATTTTTTGAACGTTGCCATAGACTATTTTGTTGTAGTGGAGCCTTGTTGAATGTTCATTTGAAAGTGGTTCAGTCGTTACTTCGCGTATGCAAACTGTAAAGTCTGATTCTTCCACATTAGGGAAAAAATGATGATGAGCCATGGTACCAGTAGTAGCACCTTGATGAGGTGATCCAGGGATAGGTGGTCCGTGATCTTGTTTTGAAGCGCTAGCGCCAGAATTAACAGATGAAGGTAGCGAGTTCACTGTTTGAAAAATTTGCTATAGATTTGAATTTACAGCTTTGTTTGATGGTACAAGGGTATCAATGGGTGCATAATGAAGTGCTTGGTTGACTTGGAGGATGGGCATGTCATGGGTGTCGTCGGAAGTGAGAGTTCCGACCATGTTTATGTGCATGGGCAGTCGAGTTTGGGTCCAATTATCTAACAAAGTTATGGCCGATGGTTGGGTGGGTTGTAAAGAGGGAAGTGAGGGCTTTCCGGTGGAATGGATATTCGGTGGTTTGGGCGGCGGTTGATCGTCGAATGGGGTAAGACGATATTACCCTTATTGATTTATAAGAAAACAACGTTTTTTTAATTAATTGACGGAGAAACTGGCGGGAGTTGGACGGAAGGACGTTCGTCGCAAAAAAATGTTGAAATGAGGGCAAAAATACCAAGAAATGGAAGGTAATGACGTTTTCCACAATGAGATCGAAAGAAAATCTCAGATTTAACTTGGATTATTCTATAATAAATCTTGCCCTTTTGTTAGTTTAATGAGTATAATCCAATTATTTTATGTTGTTAAGACAGCTATACAAGCGGATTTGATGTTGGTTGGTTTAGGATGCACCGAATCTGAAAATAATATTTACTTCATACGATCAAGATCCCATTCATAGCCTTGAAAGATGTCAATTCATGGAAATGGAATCAACTCAAATTCTACGTACTTTTGAGCATCCAAGCTGTCCATGTCACCATTGTCCCTTTAACTCAAATCTTCTCAGAAAAACAAGTAATTTTATTTTTTAAATGAGATAATGTTTAGCAATTATATTTCATGGAAAAAAAAAAAAAACTTAATGCATGAAGAATATTTCTAACGATAGAGTTAAAAAGGGAAATACATACATATTGTTTGAGTAATTTGGAGTCTCTTTTATTTTTTTCCCTCTTTTATTTTCAAAATTTTCATTTCTTTAAAATGAAAAATTTAACTTTCACACGTCTCATCGTATTGAGATGTAGACTTTAGCCCTTGAGTCTACTAGTTATTGGATCAAATTCTACCATTTAGCCTATCAAATGGCACTAATTTTATTCCTGTGGAAATTAATTTTATTTTCAAGATATAACTGCTTTTACTTTCTTTTTATAGGTTTATTTTTCAGTTAGTTAGGTGGGGCTTTCATTCTTCTTTAATAGATTTCTTTTTAGGGTTTTGGATTAGTCTCTGTCCAAATGAATACATATATTTTGATTTGGCATTATGTTAAAAATTCACATGGGTTGCCATGTGATTGGTGCTTTACAAATAATGATTATAAATTGTTTCTCTGAGGAATTTAATTTACTTATTTTTTTTAGCACAGTATTCTAAATCAATGCAGAAACAAGAATGGAATTATTTATCAGATGAATTAACGTATTTGTACAATTGTTGTTGACAATTATAATTGACAACATTGATGTTGTCAAAATTTGGACCATTGACTTGAAAAACAATTTTTAAAATAGATAAATGTTATGTTTAAGATATTGGTGATATGTTTGTATTGTGACAAGACTTTCGAATTATTTATTTATTATGAAAATTGTAAAAAGGACATATAAAACGATTCGAACATATTTTATTGTATAAAGAGCATCCTGAAGAATAATTAAATGAGAGCATTTTTTTTTTTTTTTTGGTACTAATCCAATAATAGCTAGGCATGTTTCATATCCTTATTTTGAGTTTTTCGACAAACAATTATGGTTCAATGTCTTTCCTTATTTTTTCACTTAACTTCTCTCTAATTTATAATATCATTTTTCCTTTATTTTGAAAGAAGTGTGTGGGAAATTGTGAAATAATAAATCACAATAATTAAATTATTATATTGTGAATGAATTTGGTTCATTACATTTGAAGAGTCAAATTCATTCTTTATTTCAAAATTTAACTATAGAGTGTACGTTTTTCCACATCGATTTCTTACTTTTAACCATACACTTTTTTTTAAAAAAAATATCACTTTTCATGCACAAAATATTGTAAAATTAACCTCCCCCACCCCACCCCCAATAATGTTTGGCAGTGCTTTAAAGTATTCATAAGTTGTGAATCTTACGAAATATGTAGATAATAAGTTATTAGCAAGTTGTAAATCCTACCAAATTTATTGATACCAAGTATATTTGTTCAACTGATACTATAATTAAGCTTTTCCAAACATGCACTAAATAATTGCTTCGATGACACATCGATCTTTGACTCCAAATTAGTCATGATAATTGATAATTTTGTTACATACCTTAAATCACATCCAATAACGTTTAATTTACACTTGCTTTCTTCAACATTTACAATCATATCCAATTTATCAGAGTCAACACGTCTTCAATTTATTCCATTTAATGTTCACTTCTTCAAAATGTACAATCATATCCAATGTGTTGCAGTCAACATGTAATTAAAATTTTATTTATGTAACACTCACTCTCTTCAACATGTACAATCATTAACCAATTTATCGCAGTCAATATGTCTTCCAAGTTTATTCTGTGTAACTGGATTCTAAAACCTAATTAACAGTCAAGTGATTTACAAGGAAATTAACCTTATCCATAAAGCATGATTAAGTTGAAAAAATGATTCATAAATTATATGAAATATATTCCCAGACAGATATATTGTATTGTCTGGCCAACAAAAGCCAACTCAAAGCAGCATTCTTTGAAATAAGAATTAATTAAATGGAATATAAGGATATTTAATAATCATATATTAGTTTGTCAGCATTTGATAACAGAATGACACGGACCGAATGTCGTAATTAACCAACCAACGGGTAATTGGCAGTTTAAGTTGCCGGCAGGCCGACATATTAATTGTGTATTGTTCTATTCATCAACGTACATGTTGTTAGATACATTTACTCTACCTCAAAATTCAGGTGGGAGTGGGAGCATGCACCAAATAATTATTCACCCATTCTCTTATATATGTTTCGTCTTTGTGAAGCAAATTATCATGTCTATCAACTTGTACTAGTGCCCTAATATGTCGTGGTAGGTCAAGTGGTCCATATACCTGATATCGTCGATGATCCCAACCCTCAGCAGCAAGAGTATCTGCAACCTGGTTTCCTTCTCTGTAAATGTGGGGAGATTGTATCTCTGTCGAAGGATATGATGTCTGTGATACGTCTAAGTATGCCCTGAATAGCCCATGGTCCTCCTCATCTAGTGATGCAATGAGTAGCCACTGTAGAATCTGATTCAACCCAAATAGCTGAATAACCCAATCCTTGAGCTAGTAAAATCCCATCAAGAATAGTCCGGAGCTCTGCCTCTAATATCATGCATGGTCCATACGAAGTTGAGAAAGCCCTGATACAATGTCATACGTGATCTATGATGATACCTCCCCCACTCCCATAACCATCTTTGACGCATCCATCAATATTGATCTTGATAGATCCGACTGATGGAATGCACCACCAAATCAGAATAGGGGGAGATGGGGAAGGGGGGTCCATAAATATACCAAATATGGGTGCAAGTGTCAAATCACCTCTCCAATGGACAACTCGAAGCAGTCCTCCCATATGAAGAAAAGAGATCATGTGATAGACCCTCAAAATGATGCCCCTGGCTACCATGCGAATCCTCATATGCTTCGCATCATTTCTCGCTGTCCATAGATACAAAAATATCAGTAGAGGAATGATAGTGCGGATATGTCCATAACGAACATACTTCTAGAATACCTCCATCTTTGGAATCTTTGTCTGACTCCCCCTCTTGAACTCATAGGTATCTGGAAAATATTCTCAAAATGCTGCCATATGTGATTGGAGATGCTACTACTAGTGAAAATATGATTGATAGTCTCAGTTTCAGAACAACACTGCAGCGAGAAGCCCAGTGGCATCCAATCCTCCCATGAATAACCACATCTACTAGAATGAGGTCCTGCCATAGTCTTCAGCAGAAAAATGATATAGTGACGGGCAAAATAGAGCTCCATAGTAACATGTACGAATCCTAATACTGGCATCCCGAACGTATGAGCTGCCATGCTGATTTGGTAATAAAGCTACCATCAATTGTATTACGCCAAAAAATTCAATCTGGGGCATCTGCACATAAAGGTATAGCCTATATTTGCTCCGCCATAGAGGAGGGAGAACCTGTAATAAACGTCCAATATCCCACCCGGTATCATCATAGAAATTCTGCACCATCGCAGATATGTGCTATTTGTATGGGAAAAGGGATGCCAATGTGGTCTTACCCATTCAACAATCATGCCAAAAGAAAACCTGACATGCTCTAAGGTGCCATGCAATGTGTGTCTCTGTTCGGGGCCCAACTAATTTCTACCTCTTCTAGATATGAGAAGCTGAGTAATGAACTGCTGCGAATAAAAGATGTGTTCCCATACAATACTTGCCCTATAAGAACTGGGCCCAAAGAGATCTCTGAGAATGGAACAACCACCAGAGCTTCATAGAGAAGGTGTCTTCCACATCTTGTAATCTCCTAAAGCCTAGACCACCCTCATCAGTAGGAAGGCAAATCTCATTCCAACTCCACCAATGTATACGTCGTGCCTGTTTTTTGGAATCAGGAATCGCACAAAGATACTCTCAAGTTTCTTTAGGATAGCCTTAGGGGGCTGCATGATCTGAAGAAGGTGTAATGGCATGGAAGAGAGCACTGGCCTCAGCAAAGTAATACGACCCCCATACGATAATAGTCGTGAAGCCCAAACTGAGATCATATCCCTGACCTTCTGGACAAGGTCATCATAAATGAAGCTCCTCTTGGTCCCCTTAAATAAAGGGACTCCCAGATAAGTGAAACGCTGTTGCTAGTGTCGAAAATCAGTCAAAATCTCCAATCGTCTGGTCTGAATAATAGATACTTGTCTGAGTAGTATAAGTCCGCTCTTGTCCATGTTCACCAACTGACCAGAAACCCCCCATAATGCTCCAGACAACCAAGTATCCTCCTGATAGACTGTTTCTGACCGTTGGAGAATATGATCATATCATCAGCAAATGAAAGTTGTGAGACTGTAGTACTACCTCCATGTCGTTAACACATGTTGTGATACACCTGAAACCTCTGAGTGAATGGACGTGAGAAGTAATATGTAGCTATGATGAACAATGATGGTGAAATAGGATCTCCCTATCTGATCCCTTGTGAGGACAAAAAAAAACCACATGGAAGGCCATTTAGGAGTACAGAAAAAGAGACTCTGACATGCACCGCTTGATCTTATCGATTCAGATCTGATCAAATCTAGATGCCTCCAATACAGAATAAATGAAGCCCCAATCCATGCGATCATATGCTTTAGCCATGTCTAACTTCAGCATGATGTTACCCCCTCACATTCTATCATCTTAAGTATGGAGAAGCTCCTGAACCAATAGAACATTGTCCTCAATTAGGCGACCATGTATAAACCCACTCTGTTGAAGATATATAATGCTCGGTAATAGTGTACTTAATCTAGTGTTCAAAAGTTTAGTAATAAGCTTATTGAACATTATACATAAACTGATGGGTCTAAAGTCGGTCCATCTACAAGCACCATTCCTCTTAGGGATCAATACTATAGTAGTAGCAGCAAAACCCCGTGGAAGATGGCCGCCTTCAAATAAATCCAAGACTGCCCTGTATACATCATCCTGAATAATATCCCAACAATACTGAAAGAATAGGGATGAGAATCTATCCGGTCCTGCACCACCGTCAACATCTATAATAAACACCGTCTCCCGTACTTCATGAATCAAAGTGATGTGGTTTAGTGCCAAATTATCATCCTCCGTAAAAAGCCTGGGGATGATATCAGGCTGAATGAGGTCCAATGGCTGTGTAGGAGCACATAGAAGATCCTGATAGTTGAAGTTTGAATGTCTGCAAGAGTAGCTAAGACTTTCCCTGCCTGTGTCCTGATAGACCTAATATGTGATTTGATCCGACGTCCCTGAACCATTGTGAGTATTGTGATATCCTTCACATACCCAACGTGAACTGGCCTTTTGCTTCCAAAAACCCTTCTCAATAGATAATGTCCGGTTCAAAACTACATGTGCATGATGTAATAGGCCACGATGCTCCGATGTAGGGTCTCTATCATATACTCTTTCTGCCTCATCCACCCTATCCTCAGTATCTTCCACCCGTTGGAAAACATCTCCAAACACATGTTGATTCTACCAATGCAATCATTGTTTCAGCTTAAAGAACTTCTATCAAAGAACAATTATTCACGTAAGATGAGTATGGAGTGACCACTTCTAAGCGATAAAGGATGAAAAATCATGATGCTTGGTCCAAACCTTGAGGAATCTGAAAGGTCTAGGCCCCAAATCATCGTCAGAAATCCACTAAAGTAATGAAAGCGAATGATTAGATAAAGTCCGATTCAAGTGCCTTGCTATAAGCTGTCGACAAAATGCTACATCTGTAGAATTAATGAGTATCCTATCTAGTCTCTTTCTGACTCGACCATTGGTCCAAGTATACCGATTCCCAAGGAAACCAGTGTCCACCAAACCACAATCTAACATCATATCAGAGAAAGCACTAGTGCCTCGATCACGAGTATTATGACCATTACGCTCATCATCATGTGTAATAATGTTAAAAGTCTCTCCCAACTAACCAAGGGTCGTCCAAATAGAGAAAAATGTGGTGAAGACCATCCACAAATCTCTCCTGGTAGTTACGTCACGTGAAGTATAAATAATTGTCAGATGGATAGGACGCACTAGTCTGGGATCCTCAACTCTAACGTAAAAAACTTTGGATGATCAACAGTAACAGTAACATTAATTCCCTCATTCCAAAAACCCCAGTTCGAGTTCGACGCATTCTGAACTCCCGTGTCAAAGCGTAGATATCGTCGAATATATGCAAATCTATGCTGAATAACAAAAGGCTCTAGTATAATTAAGAGATAAACCTGATGAAACTGTATAAGTCTCTTCAGGCGCCAACGAGTAGCTACACCGACACATTCCATATGATGTTACTCATCGAATGTGCGTGAAGAGGTATCCTATGACCGACTCCTGGTTACCATCCTAGGAAATGAAGTATCAATGGCTTTCGAATTTCTTTTCTGACCAACTGGGACAAAACCATCCTCCTCTATCCTACCAGCCAAACCTCCATAATATGCTGACAATGTGCAGAGATAACAGGAACTTCTGGCTCCATATCACCATGTGGCCTCTCTAACATGTCCACTAAGAGAGGATCAACATATGTAGAACTAACCATCATAGGAAAACTGCTAATGGGGTCCGGAGACTGAACTGCTAAATGAGGAGCTGATGTAATAACAGGAGAACTCTGAGTATCTACCATAATGGGAGCAACTGTAGAATGATATGATGGTAGAGAGGTAGTTATATATGGAGCAATATTGCTAATAACAGATGGAACAGTATAAAGACTTGGAGCTATATGAATATCAGACGTCTGTGATGTAGTAACTATAGCGATGAGTATAATAGGAGCAATAGTGCTAACAATATGAGGAGTAGAATGAGGTATCACATCTGATGCATTGTCTTGTCTCCTTTGATTTATCTTAATAGGTGTCCATCTCTGGCGAGGTGTAGTCACAACCTCTTTCACCTTACCATTATCCTTAGCTAAAACTAGATTTAGCCTAAAAGTCCGGTCAACAATAATCGGACCCACAGATACTGGGGCAAAATGCAAACCACTAAAACAACTTTCATCCGAATGTCCGAAGTGTGAACATCGAAAGCAAAAGTCTGGCACTTTATCATATACAACAAGCTGCCAGTATCCTCATCTTTTCTCCCTCTCAATACATACTCTATCAGGGAGTTTACACTCCAAATCAACCTCAATACAAACTCGCACCTATAGCTTCATCAATACGAAGTGGGAGCCCAATAGCCTTAGCAATGAAAAATAATGCACTCTTAGCCCGAAAATGAATAGGGAGCAAAGGAAATGATACCCAAAATGGAGCAACAAGAGCTTTATGCTTAGGACTAAAACTGGGGGTCCACTTAAAAACTCGTATGGGATAGCCATTAATATACCAAGTGGGTTTGAGGAATAATCATGAATAATCATTCTCGTACTCCATATGAATGATAATGTGTGCATCATCAATCAGATAAATCTCATAATCACCAATAAAGCCAAAGCGCATAAAACTTTTGCGCACCTTGATCATAGAAGGTTTATGATGGACAAATTTACCAACAAGGGTAAACATGTATGTGTCCGCCAAAAATTGTTCATCCAATTCATCAAAAAAGATAGCAGGCTCACCACAATAGATGTATGGTTCTTTAGAAACCAAACTCTGATCTCTAGAATCCTAAGGGGCATGGAGCATAGTAGCAAAAGATTTCCTTTGACTTCTCTCAGCCTGAGTAACGATCAGTCTATTGTTGACATTTGATGTATACGATCGTGGAGCCTGAGTGATAACTGGAGCACCAGAAGAGGTAACATGTGGTCTAGATGAGTTCAGAACTGTGGAATTGCTTGGAAAGGGCCGCACGTGAGAGCTACGTGTCGATGGTCTAGTGGCACGTGGGACCTCATGTGAACAATCATCCGGTGGCTTACTTGATCTAATTCCCATATTTGGAACCCGCTGAGGTCAATTCCGATTAGTATTTGGAGGAATTGAGGCTATGAAATCCATTTTAAGCTTGATCCATAATGATGGTTCAAAATTGATGGTGAAATTCGTCAAGCTATTGACCAAAGGTATTGGCGGAGAAGATGTAATGAAAGGAACATAATTCAGTGGAGGGTTTGATTTGTCATGCAAAGAATTCATATTAGCAGAGTTTGGAATTGAATTGGGCTCATCTACCGCACATTGAAGGATGAAATTGGGGCTCGATTGATCTACAATTCTATGAATTGAAGCATTACCCATGATCTCATGACCCTCAATTTTAGTTCTGGTTGTTGAATTTGGAAAAATAACCTTAGGAACAGCTTCAATTGAAACAGAAAGGTCATCCTCGCGTTCATACTCTCGTGGCAAATTAATTCTAGAATGGTGGTTGACAATTGGCACAATTGATGGAAAACCTATAGATATTCCATCATCATTTGTAGTTCCTCTCATCGAATTAAACATTTGGAGCATCATAGATTCATCAAATCCTTGAGTCCCAATTTTTTTTGCAAAGAACCCTAACTTCATCCATGAATTTGTTGAGTTTTGGTTGAAATTGATGTTGACCCATAGTTGGGCTAGGTGAGCCAGAGGGAGAGGAAGGTTTCCAATGTGGTCCACGACCATGGGTTGGCCGGATAGAGTTGGAAATCACAGTATTTGGAAACTGCTGAACAGTGACTAGTGGGATTTTTTGTGATTGATTCAAACTGGTGGTGAGCTGTTTGGATGAATTGTTTTCATAGGTAGAGTCGTCTAGGTGTGTGTTGTTGATCGATGGTGGACTGCGACCAATGTTGGTGTCGGGAGGGAGAGATTTTGACAGCTTTATCATTTTCAAGTTACTGGTTCTGTGTAGTGATTTCAGCTAAATACCTTGATGTTATGGGAAGGTGTTGGGTGGAAATTGAAGATGAGGTGATGAGCTTTCCAATGGTACCCATGTCAGGCGGCCTTGGTAGCCGGAAGTTACCGAAAAATTGATCCATAGAATGATAAGGACGGAGGTTTCGTTAAAGTCTTTTGTGTACGTATTTATTGATTTCAAAAATGTACGTATTTTTGAGTTAAAGTGTGTTGACGTTGAAAATTGTATGAACAAAATTCAAGCCAACATAGGGTGTAAATAAAAAACTTGATTGATCGTAAATCAGCAGATTACAAGCGTTAATACAATTATTCCCTTCTCCTTTTGAAGGAGATATTTGAAATATGAAAATGTAAGAATACTTGTAATGTAAAGTTCTGTGTCTTTGTTGTTTTTTTTTCTTTTTCCTTTCACTCCTCCCTTTTATAGGGAAATATTTGCATGCATCTTCCATTTCCCATCTTATCAGCTACAATGTCGAGTTGAGAAAGTACACATATTGACAAGTTTAGATTGGTTAACGAGCTCGGCCTGTCAGGTCATCATGAGTTAGCCTTACATGTGGTCCCCAACAATTAATGAGTTACTTAGATAGAGAAGCTAAAATATTTCATTGGCGTAATTAGGGCTTGCTATGTGTCACTTGTTGATTGACTGTTAGTACAATGTGTAAGAAATCTTCAATCATTACGTTCTCTTAGGTCTTGATAAACTATATAATTCGAGCTGACCTCATATATCTGAACTCACATTAGCATGGGCTTATCGCATACACCAAACTATACTTATCGATCTCGGAGGTCGGATGTCAACAAAGTGTCATCCTTAGTTCTCAATTTTCGTGTATCTTTCGATTCGGTATCACTTTAAGATCCCAAAAATGCCTAGTTCGTTGAAAGGATGGAAGAAGAGATTTTTTTTACGTGAGTCCTCATAATCCCGAACATCCTTTTTGGCATGATTGGGTAGTCCTCGACACCGACTCATTTAATATGGTCAAGCATATTCCGCTGCTTTAGAGAATGATTGGTGGAAGCTTGAGGAGCATGAGCCTTTGTCTTATTATGTTGACAACATTCTCGGGGATGAGTTATTAGACATTTCTAGCTTGCATTGCCCTGGGGAAGGGATCTTTTTGCTCTGTACTGTTTTATATATTATCGGCTATCTGAATTAGTCTTTTATTTTTACAGAGATGACATTTGATCATTTTGCTTTACGACGAGCTGTAAGGAAGAAGACCAAAGCTCTGGTGGCCAGACTTTCGATGTTAAAAAAGAGTAAGAAATGCTAGGGCCTAGGACCCTTGACAACCTATCGGAGGGCCCAGATGAGTCGTTCAGGCTCGAGGTGGCAATCTGTAAGTTTATATCCCGAGGCCTCAGCATAGTGTATTGCATATTGATATTCCTGGCAGGCTCCCTGACATTATGAAACTCGGTGGAGATCCTCACTTGGTGTTATTCTTAGATGTTGTTGGGAAGTACAATACTTGGGTCGACGTTGATGAAGGTCTTCAAGATCTTGAGGTTATCACTTTAAAAGTAAATAGTTTTTTTCATTATTTTGCATGTGTTATCTCCAATGCTTAGCCTACTTTGGTTTTTTTTTTTTTTTTT
>CAIGRF010055877.1:20421-45052 GCA_903798235.1 Fraxinus ornus
CCATAACTGAAGCTGAAAGGTGGAGGCTTGAACTCAAGAGCAGGGAAAGAAGATTCGAGGCTTGATTATTCGATGCTTGTCATTTAGCTGTTGAAGATTTCAAGTTTCTACTGAGTTTAAGGACCTAAAAGGTGAGTATGCTTTAGGGTCTTACTTCTTCGCCCTGAAATAGGCACGAGCCTTTCGTCGTTCCAAGGCTCCGAGGTTGAGCTTGATGACCTGATCAAGACCATCCCACAAGTTGTAAATGAACTGGAGCTTTTAGAGTCTGAGATGCGGGCCAGGCAGAAGAGAAAGAAGGAGATGATGACGACGACGCTCCTGATCATGTAGCGTAGGCTCGATCTTGATGTAATGAAAAACTCAATTTTATGAAATGTTATCATTATAGCTGCTGATGTAGTAAGATGAAATCCAACCTTAATGTATATTGGTGTTTTATCCAAAATGCAATAAAATATCATGATTTAGGATCTTGAATAAGTGTAGAAACTACCCTTATCACACCCCAAACTTGAATATTTGTTTGTGCTCAAACAAAAGTAAAACCTAAAAAATACACAAACACGCAATGCTAATTACCTAATTAGTGGCTAGTCAATCAAATAATAAAGCAACAAGATTTAGCTAGTTAACTTGACTTTTTATCTCATGATGGAAATCATAATATCAAATCTATACACAACTTCAAAATCACAATACAAAAATTAAAATCTACTTTTCCAATGTAAAATCAACGTGTGTGTGAAGAATTACGTATAGCATTATGAATTCATAAGTTGTTCTAATTCATGACCCTCAATGGTCAAATATGTTCTTTCATCACTCCTAAGATTCGCACACGCCCAAACTTATTCTTTTCACTCTTTTACAATGTGTGAACTAAGCTTAGATTTTGTTTTTAATATCTCCATCTCTCTAGTTTGACAATATTTTACCAATTCCAGTTCAACATTTCAATAAACAAGGATTCTCTATTAAGTTTGATTACTTTAATATCTAAGACTTAACTAGACTAACAATCTCTTATCAAAAGTCAAATTTTTTAAACAAGTGTTTGAGACTTAATTAAGGCATTTGGTGCGTCTTCTATTTCATGCATTTGCTTTTTCTAATTTTATTTTTCAACAATTTTTTTTTTATATTTGAAGCATTCTCTCCTTTAAACTTCTAAATGACCCATGTAATAAGATTTTGGCCGAAAACTCTCAAGTTAGATGACCATAGGGCACCAGGTTTTAAAGACCATTGCAAACTTAATTGCTCGAGTCATAAAGGCTACGAAAAGAAATTTTCTAATAAAATATTTTTATGCCTTGATTAGTGCAATGTCCCTTATTTAACATAAATTCAAGTAAAACGACATCTAACTTGAGATTTTCACCAATTTGCATCCTATTGACCTTACCCAATCCTCACAAGACTTTTAGTTTAACATATGGAATCCTTATTATCTTAACATCTTCCTACAATACTGAAATCCACCCAAATTATTCTAAATTTGGTCCAAAAATGTAAAATTTAGTGGTTTTGAGTTTAGCATATATGGTCCACTCTTTCAACCTATTCAATTATAAATTCAATTCATTCATACACAATACTTAACTTAATTCACGTGCTCAATATATATATCAAATTTTACATGAAAAAACAAAAATTATTCTAAGCATGCAACTCATTCACCATTCATAGATCAATTAATAATTCAATATATTCGTCATTGACAGCCCGACCAACTAACTCATACAAGTACAAAAAAAGAAAATATTTTTTACTCTTTTTTTTTTTACTGAATCAATAAAAGCACACAAAACATATAAAAAAAAAAAAATGAAAACTCATGTTTTCCACTCCCAAATTTAAACTAAACATTTTCCTCAATGTCTTTAATCTTAAATTTGCATATAAAGGAATGGGAAAGAATGTGAAGAAAAGGCTACACTGATATAGCTTGTAATTCAATGGTTAGCTTTCCAATTGGTCCTGTTGGCTCCGTGATCGATTTTGGTTTAAATGTTTCGCAACGTTATATCCTGAAAAATCAAATAAAATATTAAGATTAAATAAGTAGAATAAGTGTTACTTGACTCTAACATTTAATAAACCAACTAATATATCAAATACCTAAGGGGAACGGGGTATGGATGATGAGTCACAAATAAATTTAAAATAAAAAGAAAAAAAACTTGTGTTGCCTCCTAAGAAGTGCTTCTTTAACGTCATTAGCTTGACTTTGTGTCATGTTTGATCATGGTGGCTCGAACCAATCTGTACCATCATTGCACTTTGTGCAATTTTCATTCATGCATCCTTTTTGTGATCTCCTTATTTAGATATTTACTTAAAATGAATAAACGAACTAAAAATGAAAACGAGATAATAAAAACAAAGGATAGAACTTGGGTTGCCTCCCAAGAAGCGCTTCTTTATAGTCTTTAGCTAGACTTTGTCCCTTGACATGTTTGATCATGGTGGCTCGAACCAAGTTAGGCTATCATTGCACTTCGTACAATTTTCATTTATGCACCCCTTTTTGCTCTCCATATTTTGATATTTCCAATTTCATCTCTATCAAGAAGTCCATCAAAATTTGATTTTCTATTCTGACAGTTTCATTGATCAGGTGGCTCTTTTTCATCAATTCTAAAGCAATGATTTTTGTTGAAAGGTTTCTCAAATGAGGTACAAATATTAAATATCTCTTGTTTTCCCTCCATCCTCAATATTAGCTCACAATTCTCCATGTCAATTAGAGTTCGACCCATTGCTAAGAATGGTCGCCCCAATATAATTGGAATGTCTCGATCGTTTGGTATGTCCAGCACAATTAAGTCCACCGAAAATATTAAATTTCCTGCTTTCATGAGCACATCCTCAACTTTGATACATGAATTTAAAATTGTTATGTTAGCATGTTGTAGAGTTATTGATGTTGATTTAACTTCATCCAATCCCAATTTCCTGTAAACAGAATATGACATTAGATTGATACTAGCACATATGTCACATAATTCATTAATAGAACAAGAATTTCCAATTGAAATAGGCAAAGTGAAACTCTTTGGATCTTTCAACTTGGGAGGTAATTTGTTTTGGACTATTGCACTAATTTTCTCCGTTAATGCCACAATTTCAAACTCAGGAAACTTTCTTTTCTTTGTGAACATCTCCTTCAAAAAAATTGTATAACTTGAAATTTGTAATATCGCATCAATCAATGAAATATTGATCTGGAGTTTCTTGAGAATATCAAGAAATTTTTCAAATTTTGTGTCTAGTTTGTTCTTCTTGAGTCTCTGAGGAAAATGAATGAGAGGCACAAAAGCCTTAACTGGACTTGATGCCTTGGAAGTAGATGCTTCTGTACTTTCTTCATTCTCTACTGAGGCGGGTGCAGATTTTTCGTCCATTATAGCTTCATCAACATCTTCCTGGTCCTCTTTTCTTTCTGGTCGTTTTACAGTAATCTGTGGTAATTGTACCCCACTCCTTGTAGTTATATCATGAATATTTTCCTCCATTGACTTCTTTCGAAACCTTTGGGGGGAATGAAAGTGGAGGTACATATGCTTTAAATTTTATAGGAGCCCTAGGTGGATCGTTTTCTACTACTCTTATTGCCATTACTTGCTATTTAGGATTTGTCATTGTATTGCTTGCCAATGATCCCTGTGAACTTTCTGCAAGTTGTTGAGCTATCTGACCAATTTATGTCTCCAAATTTTTTATAGATGCTTGTTGATTTTGAAAATTATTAATCTGTTGGGATACTTTGTCTATTTTCTGCACATATCGATGAAACATCTCCTGCAAACTTGGTCTGTTCTCCTGCTAGGGATTATTTAAACCATTCCCTTGTTGATTATATGACCATTTGAAATTCAGGTGTTGTCTCCATCCTGGGTTATATGTTTACGAATACGGGTTAAAATTTCAGGACCCATTTTGAATGAAGTTGACTAGTTCCTCGGGAAAGCCCATATACATACAATTTTCTATCAAATGCTTAGTTCCACAATTTTCACATGATGGACTCCCCATCACTCTATGTGCTCCACTCATTTTTGATTTCGCCAATAGATCTACCTGCTTTATCAAAGCTGCTATCTGCACATTGGTAGATGTTGTACTATCTAATTCATACATTCCTAATGCTCTCGGTGGTACCACTCTTTCTGATGAAAACATTGAATGTTTAGTGACAATTAACTCAAATAAATCCAAGGTTTGTTGTACTGATTTTCATATGATCGATCTACCAGCAAATGAATCCACTTGAGATTTTGACAGTGGTGAGAGTCCGGTGTAGAAGTACTGCACTTGATTACCTATTGTGATTTCATGATTGGAGACTTTCGCATCAGCTCTTTGAATCTATTACATACCTCGTGATAGCTCTCTCCATCTTTCTGTTGGGAAGTTTGAATTTCCAATATGATTTTAGCTACTTTTGTTAGTAGGAAGAATTTGTTGCAGAATTTTCTGGTTAGTTCTTCCCATATAGTAATGCTTCCGCGAGGTTCGACGTCTAACCACTCTAATACAGCATCTTTCTATGTATATGGAAATAATCGCAACTTAATAGCGTCTTCATTAACCCTTGGAGCATAGAACTTCTGACAATTTCTGAGAAATCTAGAGATATGTGTGTTCGGATTTTCATGAGGTAGCCCGTAGAATTGGAGAGTGTTGTTCATCAAATTGATCCACCCTGCCATTATCTGAAAATTATTTACCTCGAAATCTGGATACACAATACTAGACTGCACAGGCACGGCTATGGGCATCAAGAACATTGAAACATGCAAGTCTTATTTATTTTTCGTCGCTCTTGCTGCTGATTCGATAGTGCCGCTACTCTTGCAACCAATTGTCCAATTGGCTGAATAGGAATATGACATCCATTTGATGTTGCTGTTTTTGTTTATGTTCCCTACGTCTTTGTTTGAATGTATGTTCTATTTCCGAGTCAAAGATCGTCGCATTGGGTATGGAGCACAGAGCGAAAACTTTTTTTTTTTTTTTTTTGTAATAAAAGAAACTCAAATCAAATAACAATTAAAAATAAAATAAACTAAGACTAAAAGTAAATAGTTCACGGAAACAACGCCAAAAACTTGTTACGTTTTTATATCGCAAGTGTATGATATTGTAACAAGTAGTATATTGGACTTTTGAATCCGGATATCGTTCCCACGAAAATTATACTTTGAGACTTAATCTATTTTTTCTAACTCATATTCGACAAAAGCAAGTAAATAATTATGATGGTTGTGATTATTTTTTCTAACTATTTTTAACTAATTGAAAATATAAAAAGATTACAAACAATGGATGATTGAAAATTCAAATATGTGATGAATATTAGGGCATAACAATTTCATCTATTGATTACGTCAATTCTTAATTCAAGATTTATAACCTAATGTAGCGTTCGATCAGATTCTTCTGTTTTATTCAATTTATCCCCCTCGAGTTCTCATTGATCATATTTAACTAATTAAATTTCATATCTTTATGTGAATCAACTTTAATTAAATGAAACATTGGTTCTAAGAATTCATATTATAACCGCAATAGTTAGTATATGTATCTCTACACGTTATACTAATTTACTGAATTTTACTATATGATCTAAACCTCAAACTCACCTCTCGATTCAACAGAGACTCATATAATCATCAAATTGTTGATAAGGTAATTTAATGCGTTAAACTTATAATAAAACCAACACATTTAAGAATAAATCACATAAATTTTGAATAGCAAAATAAATGATCACAAGTTGACTACATTGTTTTCCATAATATAAAAATTAGTTATTCATATTGTAAAAATAAAAACACGCAAAAGTAGAACGATATCACCAAGAATTGACAAAACATGAAACTGCTCGTGTATGCCGTCTCTTTTTTTCTTTACTTTTCTTTTCTTTCTCTTTCTTCTCTCTCTCTAAGTTCCTTTCTGCAGCCTTTGACTTTTGCCTTTTTTTTTTTTCTTTTCTTCTTTCTTTTCCTCTTGCTACAGCCGCCGTCTTTCTCCTCAGTTTCTCCTTTCTTTTCTTCCTTCTTTTTTTTTTTACTCCTAGCGTAGCATTATATATATATATATATATATAAAATTGAAATTTCCAATACAAGTCTATTAACGCACATTTAACTTGAACCTATTTAATGTAATATTTCTTTCCACCTTTCATCTTTGGATTTTGCCATTTGTCGTCACTTTTGCATTCTTTTCTCCAATTTTTCATTAAATATAAAGTTTTACCTATAAAATACAATATATCATAAATTAGGTAGAATCTTATCCAAAAAACAAAAAATATCATAATTTAGGGTCTTGAATAAGTGTATAAACTACACTTATCACATACCGAATATAAAGAAAACTTTTACAATATCTACATTAAGAGTCTGTTTGGCATAACTTTTGTGTTTGTTTTTGCTTTTGTTTTCTATACAACAGCTTTTGAAAGAAGCTATTTATTGTTTGGAAATTAATTTTTAAAAAAAATTTATGTCCATGGAGTGCTTTTAAAGAAAGTCATATTAGACCAACTTATCTAATTAGAAGCACTTTCATAAAATTAGCCAAAGTTTTCAAAAGCAACTTTTGAGAAACCATGTTCAGGGAGCCCCAAGTAATTGGTATGAAAGCTATTAATGAATCTTACTGATCATTGAATAAAGATATATGCGACTTTTCACGTAGTCATAAATTAGGATTTTTAATCTCAAAATGAATCTGAATAAACAATCAAAATTGTCTCCTGGATAGTGTGGAAGACAGAAATAATAAGATGTGCGTGCGGTCACGACATTGATAAAGAATTGCACGTTGGTGGTTCCCCACTGCACTCTCCCATTCTTCAATCTTTACTACTTCAATCCCACATTTCATATATTTCTCACAATCCCATTACTTGCAAAACCCAATTTCCTTTTGAAGAAATCGGTTCTTTAATAAATCATAATAGAGATTCATATGAGGACTTTGTGCCCAAATTTGGATAGAGAAGATGGGTTGGATACGGTGCTTGAGGTGCCCATCCCAGAAGAGATGTTTGGTTCTAACAAGAATCGATCTTGGCAAAACATGAAATCTTGGATGAGATCTCATACTGAAAGAGCACCGCAGGTCACTTCTGTATTTGGAGGACGAAGCACGGAAATCCAGTTCTTGCTAGGTGTTATTGGAGCCCCTTTAATCCCTCTTCCAATCCGTTGTGATCAAACTGTTGTTAGGGACAACATTAAAGATCATCCCATTGTAAGTCATGCCCTTATTTTAATCTTTAAGATTAATCTTTAAAATCTCTTAAGATCGTGTTTGTTTGTTAGGTACAATTTCGTGTATTTTGAAGTTTTTGTATTTTATTTTGGTTCGTCATGTTTGATGAGATGCCTCACTGAATAAATTATCTGTATGCAGGAGGCTTCAATGGCGAAATATATAGTGCAACAGTATATAGCGGCTGCAGGAGGAGAATGCGCGTTGAATTCGATTCATAGCATGTATGCAATGGGGAAGGTGAAGATGGCTGCATCAGAATTTGTAGCTGGAGAGCACTTGAGTTTGAACAACAGTAAGGCTATGAAAATTAAAAATCTGAAGCATGGGCCTGGAGAGATAGGAGGATTTGTATTGTGGCAGAAGAGGCCAGACTTGTGGAGTTTGGAATTGATGGTTTCAGGATATAAGATCAGTGCGGGTAGTGATGGTAAGGTGGCTTGGAGGCAAACTCCATGGCATCATTCCCACGCATCCCGAGGTCCACCAAGACCGCTACGTCGATCCTTGCAAGTAATTTTGTTTCAGTATTTGTTTGTTTTGATCAAGAATGAGATTTGGACATATACAGTTATTTCTTGTGTTAAACCATCTTGTCTAAAAGTTTAAACAGTTAGAATGAAACGCGTTTTGTGTACCTAAAGCCAGGAACCATTCAATTTTGATCGGATTGTTTTAAGATTCTTTTAGACTTTTAAGAAAAGGATTGCCGTTCCTTAACCAACTGTTAATACCAGTTTTTGTCAAATTGGTTGTTGATTATATTTGACTTAGAGAAAAGTGGGCTTAAACATAATATCATGTCTTAAAATATTTTCACCTTCTTACTGGTCCACTCCCATGTGGCCCCAGCTCACCCTTAAGTCTCTTCTTACCTAATCAGAAGCTTCACATATTATTATTCAGGTACAAAAGTATGCAGTTTAGCTTCCAAATTTCAATTTCATAATCAATAAGTCAATATAGACGTCGTAAAGCTTGTCATTATGTAATTTCCGTGCTAAAATGTCAGATTTCGGAACACGTGATCTGACTAAACTCACAATTCTAATCCAGCCAAGAAGCCACAATCAACTTTTCTCAATTTTTTTGTGCGCCAATCTCTTTTGACATTGTTTTCTTATCTGAGGTTAAACAATTCGTCACAGGAACCAAAAAGTCTATCATGTCCATGTTCAGTACATTCATTGCGGCAAATTTCACTTATCACTAACGATTAATTATATCTACAGGGTCTCGATCCAAGGTCGACTGCCAATTTATTCTCCAATTCCATCTGTATTGGTGAGAGGACTATCAATGATGAAGACTGCTTTGTATTAAAGCTCGAAACAGAGCCCTCTACCTTGAAAGAAAGAAGCAGCTCAAATGTCGAGATAATCAGACACACTATCTGGGGCTGTTTCAGCCAAAGAACAGGCCTTTTAGTCCAGTTAGAAGACTCTCACCTCCTACGAATAAAGGTTTCCGGAAACAGCGATGTATTTTGGGAAACGACAATGGAGTCATTGATACAAGATTACAGAACAATTGATGGTGTTAACATCGCGCATGGTGGCAGGACTTCCGTGTCATTATTTAGGTTTGGCGAAAATTCTGAAAGCCATAACCGGACTAGAATGGAAGAAGTTTGGAGTATTGAAGAAGTCGACTTCAACATAAAGGGATTGTCGATGGACTGTTTCTTGCCTCCAGCTGATTTGAAAAAGGAGGACGAAGGATGCGATGTCGTTACAGGTGGTGATTTGACCAAAACCGAGATGTTACAGCTCAAATTTTTATCGAATTCCTCTAGGGTTAGTAGTAATCCTAAAGGTGCCAAAAAAGTGGTGGCTATTGATGAGGAAAATTTGGAAATGTTTGTGCCAGATGAAGAGTTGTAAATCTAGCCCATTTAATGTGTGGTAAATTTTGTACATATTGAACCACAGTGCACGTACTCCCATGTGTATACACAATACAAATAAATCATTTTAAGTTATTCAAGAAGTTAAAAAGTATTCCTATTTCAACTTTCTGACTGGCATAAACTGGTTATTTTGAAGGATTAAGGTTAAGGGATTATGGAAGTTTTGAAATGAATGCAGGTGTTACGNAACGCGCCGAGCCGAGCGCTCGGCTCGTGGTTTGGGGGTTTTTAATTTTTTTTTTTTTTTTTTTTTTATCATGTCTCTTCAACCATCGAATTTTGTGTCACTTGAATCTCCGAAAGTGTGTTCATAACAAGAACTATGAAAAGTGGATTAATTCGAGGAAATTCGAGCTCTTAAATATTGTTTTTCGAGTAACCAATAAACCTTCGAATACAAATACTATGTTTGCAAATTAACTTTTGTCGGCATTCCATTTAATTTCCTTTACACCCACTAATTCTTGCAATATAGAAACAACTAAATACTAACACAAAGAATGCTCTTATAACTACATCAACTCGTCCCATCCAAAATTATAAAATAAATTAAAGATTTCAAAAGTTCTTTCCTTTGAAATCACCCTCGTCCTCAAAAGCAGAGGCGGAGGGATGGGTGAGCCTTGGAGGTCATGGTCATATGACCTCCAAGAATTCTAGGGTATATTTATATAATTAAAAAAAAAAGACTATAAAGGAAAAATTTCAGTTCATAATACCAATTAATATTTTTACATGAAAATCATTACCTAGGACAAGTATTTTTATCAGTGAAACGTTGAAAATAAGAATGTGATGAACAAAAAAAAGTTAACGATATAAGTGTGATAATAAATAAAGGTTGATGCATTTTTAAAAACATGGCTGATTTTCTAAGAACCAGTGCTTAACTTATACTAAACACTTGGGTGACATGTCACACAGGTGGTAGGAGATAATGATTTGTTACAAAACTGATTACACCACCTATTGTAGCATACCACTTCACCAGCTGCTTAGCTTATCAAATTCCTTTTTTAAAAAATGTGGTATGAATATAATCTCCCCTAATCTAATCTTTCACACCTAAAAAATTCCTTATATTTAAGGGGGATTTGCTTAAAAAGCATAGTCAATCATAATGTTTGGTAAAATAGCCTATAACAATACTTATTGTTCAAGTAACCTAGAGTCTATTAGATCATCTATTAAAAGTCTTAAATACCTTTCATTTGACATGCCCAAAATGTCCAATTTTAAACCAAAATCCCAAAACATGAATTCTTACTTTCATTCTCACTTTTTATACCCAGTTTTTTATTCATTTCACTTTATGTTCCCTCCTATCCAGATGGAATTAATGAAAAATATGTTTTAACTATATTTTGAGTAAATTTAGAATTCGTAACCAAATGACATGCTATCGTTATAAACGATTTGATAACGTTTTAACTAATTTTGTGTTTGTTTCACTTTATATTCTTTCGTACCCACACAAAAATTTCACTATATTTAGAGTAAAAAAATCACCCGATAATGATCAACAACATTATTCTATGAGTAAACTATACTATTCTTCACTATGAATGAAGATAAATATTCTAAATTTCATTATATTTCAATTATAGATAAGATACTCAAAAAGATAATTTGTTTAATTTATATAAGTCTTTTAAGATGTTAAAAAAATATGATCAAATAGTATTAAAGTGAAATTGAGACTCCTTGACCCAAAATGACATGCTGACATGTTAAAATGGCTAATTTTCATTTCAACTAGTTTGTGTTCATTTCAGTTTATATTCACTTATATTAATATAAAAATTAAACAAATTCAAGTTTTTATCATATTTGAACGGCAAGTTAGATACAAAGTTCATCCGATGGTGACCAACAATATTGTTCTGTAAGTAACTTACACTTTACTTCACTACGAATAAAGGTAAGTAATACAAATTTCATTATATTCCAATTGAGAGATAAGATACTCAACAAATTAAATAATTCAACATGTACAAGTCTTTTTAAGATAATTCAAACTATAATCGATTAGTTTTTGAATAAAATCGAGACCCTGTGATCTAAAACGGCATCTGATCGTTTTAAATATATGATTGACGTTTTTACTCATTTAATATTTGTTTATGTTCATTCACGTTTGTTATGGATGGATGAATGTTAATTGTTGAATTTAATCATGAAATTGTGATGATTTTTGATAAATTCTGATAGCTATTTTGATCATATTTTTGGTAACTATAACAGTAGCATTGTTTGTTCAAACCAAAATGACATATGGTCGTTTTAAACATATGTCTGATATTTTTACTCATTTAGTGTTGTTTCGATTCATTCACACTATAACCACATGAAAGCTTATGGATGAAAGTTTTAACTATATTTCGACGTTGCGATCGACACATTTGTTCAAACTATTTTGAGTCATTTCATAATCTGGTAGAAAACTATACTATACTTGGCAATAAAGAAAAACATAAGTAGCAAGTGTGATATCGAAAACATGGCATGTGTAGTCGTTCAATGTGTACGAGTTATGTATGATATTTCAAAGCATATTTTACTAATTTCGGAGTGAATCGATATCCCATGACCCAAAACGAAATCTGATCGTTTTAAACGTATTGTCGACGTTTCTACTAATTTAGCGTTCGTTTTGGTCTATTCATGCCTGTAACCACATGAAAGTTTAGGGATGAGAGTTTTAACTATATTTCAACGTTGCAGTCAAAATATTTGTTCAAACTATAGTGAGTCATTCTTTGACAGTAAACTACAGTACATTTGATAATAAAAAAAAACTAAGTAGCAAGTATGGTATCCAAAACATACCACGTGTAGTCATTTAATGTGTATGAGTCATGTATGATGTTTCAAACACTGTTTGTCGTTTAATGATATTCTTAGGGTATAGGGTTTAGATTTTAGGGTATAANGACTTTTTACTAATTTTGTGTTTGTTTCACTTTATATTCTCTCGTAACCGCATGAAAATGATAGTAGAAAAAATTTCACTATATTTAGAATAAAATCGATAAACAATATTAAACTTCCAAGATCGATAAATAAAAGTTCACCCGATAATGATCAACAACATTGTTCCATACGTAAACTATATTAGTCTTCACTATGAATGAAGGTAAGTATTATAAATTTCATTATATTTCAATTATAGCTAAGATACTCAAAAAATTAGTTTGTTTAACTTATATAAGTCTTTTAAGATATTCAAAAATATGATCGCATAATTTTAAAGTGAAATCGAGATACTATAACCCAAAATGACATACTGACATTTTAAATGGCTAGTTGTCATTTCAACTAATTTTGTATTCATTGCACTTTATATTCACTTATATTTATATAAAAGTTAAACGAATTCAAATTTTTGCCATATTTGAACAACAAGTTAGATACAAAGTTCATCCGATAGTGACCAACGCTATTGTTCTACAAGTAACTTACACTCTACTTTTCTACAAATAACATATTCCAATTGTGGGATAATATATGATAATAAATTAGTTAATTCAACATGTACAAGTCTACTAAAATGTTTCAAACTATGATAGACTAGTTTTTGAGTGAAATCGAGACCCTGTGACCCAATACGACATCTGATCATTTTAAACGTATGGTTGACGTTTCTACTCATTTAGTGTCCGTTTCGATTCATTCACGCCCGTAACCACATGAAAATTTAGGGATGAAGATTTTAACTACATTTCAACATATTGTTCAACATGTACAAGTCTTTTATGATATTCGAAACACTATTTTACTAATTTTAGAGCGTATTTGAGATTCATTGATCCAAAATGGTATGTTGTCATTTTATACGTAAGAGTGACATTTAAGGGGTAGAGTATACAAAAACATAACATGTGTGATCATTCAATAAGTACAACTAAAATCGAGACCCTATTACCCAAAACGACATAATATCATTTTACAAGTATGACTGCTATTTAGTGTATACAAAACATAGTACATCTCCCACTAAAATCGACCCATCACCTAAAATGGCACATGAACGTTTTAATTGTACGACTGCCATTTTTTTAATTCAGTGTTCAGTTCGCACAATGTTCGTTCATTCTGCCCGAACAAGTCATCTATGATATTCCAATACTTTTTTCGTAGTGAAATCATGACCTCGTGACCCAAAACGACATGTTATCGTTTTAAACGCATAATTGCCATTTTTTAGACTGGGTGAATTTGCGTAGTTAATAATACAATATGTTTTTCCATCTCATAAATATACATGCTTTCATAAAAACTGCAGCTTCGTTTTAACCCTGTCTGCTTCAATGTTTGAATAAAATATTCATACAATGGAAAACATATCAATCAATTATAAAAACCAACACTAACTAGACAAAATCAACATTCATGCACTTGTTTTCCAACTAAATCATGCAAAACACTACCATTTAGACAAAATTAGCACCCAAGTCATATGTCCTCCGACCACATAATGAAAAAAATACAAAGAAAACAATTATGGATCGAAATACATAGCAAAAACTTCAGCAGCTAGTTTCTTCCTTCAATATTTAATCATATCATATCATCATATATAAGTTTCAATATGGGGCTCCAATGAAGGCTCCTCACTAACTCTCAACCATATTGTCAATGTGAACTCGTAAAATGAAAATCTTATTGGTAGGAAATAAAGATATTTGAATATAAACAACATTTTTATTTACTAGCCTTGAATGCATTATTGGTAGGAAAAGAAGAAGTGAACATAAATAAAAGTTTGAAAGTATNTCCGTTTCGATTCATTCACGCCCGTAACCACATGAAAATTTAGGGATGAAGATTTTAACTACATTTCAACATATTGTTCAACATGTACAAGTCTTTTATGATATTCGAAACACTATTTTACTAATTTTAGAGCGTATTTGAGATTCATTGATCCAAAATGGTATGTTGTCATTTTATACGTAAGAGTGACATTTAAGGGGTAGAGTATACAAAAACATAACATGTGTGATCATTCAATAAGTACAACTAAAATCGAGACCCTATTACCCAAAACGACATAATATCATTTTACAAGTATGACTGCTATTTAGTGTATACAAAACATAGTACATCTCCCACTAAAATCGACCCATCACCTAAAATGGCACATGAACGTTTTAATTGTACGACTGCCATTTTTTTAATTCAGTGTTCAGTTCGCACAATGTTCGTTCATTCTGCCCGAACAAGTCATCTATGATATTCCAATACTTTTTTCGTAGTGAAATCATGACCTCGTGACCCAAAACGACATGTTATCGTTTTAAACGCATAATTGCCATTTTTTAGACTGGGTGAATTTGCGTAGTTAATAATACAATATGTTTTTCCATCTCATAAATATACATGCTTTCATAAAAACTGCAGCTTCGTTTTAACCCTGTCTGCTTCAATGTTTGAATAAAATATTCATACAATGGAAAACATATCAATCAATTATAAAAACCAACACTAACTAGACAAAATCAACATTCATGCACTTGTTTTCCAACTAAATCATGCAAAACACTACCATTTAGACAAAATTAGCACCCAAGTCATATGTCCTCCGACCACATAATGAAAAAAATACAAAGAAAACAATTATGGATCGAAATACATAGCAAAAACTTCAGCAGCTAGTTTCTTCCTTCAATATTTAATCATATCATATCATCATATATAAGTTTCAATATGGGGCTCCAATGAAGGCTCCTCACTAACTCTCAACCATATTGTCAATGTGAACTCGTAAAATGAAAATCTTATTGGTAGGAAATAAAGATATTTGAATATAAACAACATTTTTATTTACTAGCCTTGAATGCATTATTGGTAGGAAAAGAAGAAGTGAACATAAATAAAAGTTTGAAAGTATCTGGTCGCTCAGATGTGCACACATATAAAGGTAGAAACGTGATTGGATCTATGAATGTGTAGCAAGATAGTACAAGGTCACCAATATTAAAGATATCCCTAGATCTCAAAAGAATATATTTATTTTACATTTACTAACCTTAAGTATATATAGAATCCTAAGGCAACCCCATTTACTGAACTTCAAAAGTGAAGCACCAACATTTGTACATAAAATATATTGTTGAAATACCCAAGCCAAATGTCCTTCAGAGGATGAGCATCCTTATTAGTCTGAAAGGTGAAAACTATGTCATCATTTGCCACATTCTCGTAACAAGCATCAAAACTATCAACAAGCTTGACAAATGGAAGCAGTTCCTTTTTCCCTTTATAGCCTTCAAGCCCATTAGGGAGCGCTAATATGCCACAGTAATAAATTTTGTTGACATGATCACAATTTCCAAAAAAGAACATACTGCACATCAGAAGAGAAAGTAATAAATAAATTAAAATCATAAATTAGGTCTCCCGCAACAATAAAAAACTTGAAGAGAAAATTGAATTTCAAAACTTAATCACTACATACAAGAAACATGAGTAAAATAAAGGTCTAAACAAGCCTGCTCTATCTGTATAATTCTTGAGGCACTAATTTCTCTAAAAAAAAAATTCACATAAAATCGTAATAAAAGTGAAAAATTGAGGAAACATTCGTACATGAGGATAGCCCACTATGAAATTGGTTCTTAGACAGGGGCGGAGCCAGGAATTTTTGTTAGGGTGGGCACAATTTATCGATATTGAACGTCGAGTTTTTGTCATGGATGTCAATATTACGAAAAAATTGCATAAAAAACTTAATCAAGTTTGACGAATAAACGAAAAAATTGACTAAATATTCTTATAATCAATGGCTTTTCCCTTATTTGTATGTTCATAGCAAATTAACCACTTACAAAAAGAGACTTACTGATGTTCATGTGGATGCTTCTGGGCTTGGAGGTTGTGCTATTGTTGAAGACCTAATGTNAGCTTTCAGTATTTTGGTCATATCTTCCTCTTCCGATATCCGATTGAGGTGATTCAAAATGCGTTGGAAAGCTTACTTCAAGATCTACAAATCTTATACATACAAATCTTCAAATTCGAACGTATTCTATGCTAAAAATGGGTCTCAAACTGAGACTGAAAATTCGAATGCTTTCCCCAACATGTTACTCGACCATTGGCTTGTTGTCTTTCAATATTATGGACTCCGTTGCTCGAACATATAAATGACCAGCTTTATCAACTCTTTAAAGTCTCGAACTTGGCTCTACTCTCTCTCCAACAATCATCAAAATCTTGATAAATTGTGGTACACCACAGGTAATATATCATAGGGTGAAGTCATCTTGTATTTTATCTTTTGGAAATAATATAAGCACTACTAATAAGCAAAATTCAATGCTGCATTATTCTACACTTGTAAACTTGTAATAATTTTTTTATTTTCAGAAGAAAAAAAATTAGATAGTTATTATATTATCTTGAGATTGGGTTGCAAAAGAGAGAAGAGATAACGTACCAATTGCAAAAGTTTTCATGCTTGGTTGTAATGCCTTGAGTAAAGTAACTCACTTAATTCATGATTAACTTCTCAACAACTAGTAATTAGTTTTTTTTGAAATAACTATTATTTGACATCACCCTAACAATATCTTTTGCTATATCTTACCTATTCAAGAAGAAAAATGCTACAAGTACCTTTGGAAACATGCTTCACACTGTGACGTGGAAAGGTGGATTTTAAATATAAAAAAAAAAAGAAAAAAATTGAAAACTTGCCACTTGAGTTATTAGGCTGGGTCTTCAATAAGAAATGGAGGGAGGAAAACATGAGCAATTAAAACCCGCCGTGAAGAGATGAAAAATGGAAGCCCACAAATTTCTTCTCGACACCAAAAATTGAAATCTACGAACCAGAAGCATTCGCCGTCTTCACCGGTTCCGACTTGAAGCAGTTGTCTTCTTCACTGGTTCCGACTTGAAGCAGTTGCATTCATCACCGGTTCCGACTTGAAGCAGTCTTTGTCTTCACCCGTTCATTGATTCGAGTAGATGGATGAAAAATGTATTTCCCTTCATCAATTTCTTGTGAAATATACCCACTTGTAACTGTTAAAATAAAATTACTTCAATTAGGGGGAAGCTTAAATATTGAACCCTATTTTTTTGGGTCCTGTATTTCTGTGAAATTGTTTCAGCACTCGGCATTTAAAAGAATTAGAGGAAAGCTTAAATCTGTTGAACTGAACTTGGGGAAAGCTGAAATGTGGTGAGATAATTTTTCGTTTACTGTGTATTATGTTAAATGCCGATTGATGAAAGAATTTTTTGTTTCATTGAACTTGGAGAAAGAGGGAAATTAACCCTTCCAACTATACCTCACCAAAGTGGCGCAAACATGTGATCAACTATGACCAATTGTACGTAGTTTCAAAGTGGAAGCACTTTGTGTAACAATGAAAGCAGCTGCATCATGGAACTAGGAATGGAAGCATCTTCTCTAATTCTTGTGTAACAATGGGAGCAACAACATCATCTACATGTTTGATTGGTGTTTTATTTTCTGGTTAGATTCAAAGAGTTTTGTGTTTTCATACTTTTAGCGTTGATGCTAATTACCCTAGGCTCATTATGCTTTGATGTGCATTGCTGTATGACATTACTCTAATGTATGTTCTTTAATTATTGCATTTTGTCTTTTGTTTCGATGGTAATTGATTGAGCGGTTCTCCAATTCAGTTATTAGCAGCCAAAGTAAAATCAATCCTAAAGTTGGTTTTATTCAGTTAGGGACAATAAATGGAACTAACATAGAAGAGTTAATATGAGGTGCAAGATGTTTTCAATCACATTGACATTACTCAGATGGAAATAGTGAACAAACATTACAATCACCTAATTACTGAACACAACCTGAGCCTACATTACATTTGCCTACATTGCAGTCACCTAATTACAATCACCTAATTACTCATTCTCCATACCAACATCCTCAGCCTACATCACAGTCACCCAGCTGAATACCAACTACAAATAACAGAACACATACTACACATCACAACATAACTACTACTACACATCACAACATAACTACTAATCATGCCGGTCCCTTTCATTTCCTATCCACTTCCGAACTTTCGTTGGCCTTACGTATTGTCACGGTCAATTGAATCTCAATCTTTTCGTCTTTAGTTACCCGACAACGAGTTTGGAACAGTCGGGACAAGTGTTGATCTTCTTCGACAGCCGCATGATTATTCGCGTTCATAGTAACGCTACTTGATCCGCCACTTGATTCTCCGTTATCAACCCATTCCCAATATTTGCAGTTTGCATTGCAACAATTGAACTTTTTTCCCTTATTCTTCGTATTCTTCTCGACCTCAAAGCACTTCACAAAGCCAACTTTACACCAAGGGCGGTGCCATTTTTTCAAGCAATCCGCGAAGAAGTGACCCATTTCGCGACAACTATGACATACACCAGAGTTCTTCCTTGGCATACTGCACACGAAAAAATGACATATTAACAACCACCACAACCCACTATACAATCTTCAAACGATTCTATTTTTTTCAAAACAATAACATCGAGGAAAATGGATAACAAAGGGGACGAAGTTACATAACCTTTGGATGGAGTTTAAAATTAGAAATGTCCACGGACTTCTTACTCTGTCGAGATGGATGAGTGCTGGACTTCGAAGAAATTTTTTGCATCCAAGGGTTTTGTGCGATTTAGGGGGAATTGAAAATAGAAACGTCACTGCGAGAGATAAACGAAAGAGATAGATGATAAAGGACAAATTTCTACCACCTTCTTACTCCGGTGAAAATGGTGGCGTGTTGGGTGAAGACGGTGGCTGGTGGATTTGAACTCGCTTTCGCCTCTTGAGAGTTCTCTAGTTTGGGGAAATTGGAAAATGAAGTGAAAGGGGAAGATTTGTTTTTTAATTGGGCCGGTTCAAGTTTTGACACGCCGATTTTTTGTTTGAATTTGAATTAAATTTCTTGTTGCCATGTAATCGTGTAAAACTCAGGGTAAGGCATAGTGTACCCATAGCGCGACTGAAGAGTTTTTTATCATTGCTTGGAAAAGCGCACGAAACTTGTCTTGTCATTTGACTACAATTTACATTTTTTAGAATATTTTTTTTACGTTATTTACATGTTTATGCACATGGTTTAACATGAATTCCTATTTTTTTTTCCAATTTTTTCATTTTTCAGGCTTTGCATAAAGTAAAACATCGATAAATAAATATTCGATAAACTAATAATCTCGATTAAATAATAAAATTCTTCGATCTCGACTTGCGTCAATGTATTAAATTAATAACATTTCTAAATGCATTAGATAATGAATTTTTCGAAATCTTTTAAGGCCCAACAAATATATAAAATAGTAACTGCCTAAATTTATAAAGGAAAAATTTTATAATTAAGAGATTAAGTATGATTCATTTCAAAACTAAGTAACAAGATTTATTATTTCAAAAATCAGATATTAATTGAATTTTATTTATGAAATGATTAATTACAAATATATTTTATCAATTAAATTAATTGTTGTCACAATTACATATTTATAAGTCACAACTTATTTTTCGGTTACAAATCAAAAGATTTGTAGGTCACAATTTATTTATCGATCACAAGTCACACAAATTTTATAGGTCATAACTTATTTCATTATCACAAATTATCAAATAAATTAGTCACAATTACACATTCTTCTAGGTCACATATGTTTTATTGGTTACAAATAGCAATTCATTAGTCACACTCCCACTCCCACCACTCCCACCACCACCTCACCACTATGAGCACCACCGCCTCTAGAATACCACCACCTTACTAGATCACCACATCACCCGCAAAACCACCAAACCATCACGCCCCTGGCATATCACCACTGCTTAAATAGCACACCACCACCACCGCCATTTTCTCTATCTCCATCTATACCACACCACACCACAACCACCATCCTCATCAAAAAATCCACAAACCCGTTGCCACCACCACCACCACTGCACACTAACACCACTGCACCACCACCTCAAAAAGCACTACGAAACATGCCACAAAATCACTATAAAAACCACCAATTCGTGTGTACCAGACAAAAACCACGATCTGTGACTAGGCAAAATCATCGATCTGTGTACCAACTATATCCTCTATCTCCATCTATACCATACAACCACCATCCCCACTAAAACAATCCCCTTAAAAACTTCTACAAAACATGCCGCAAAATCACTTTTTTTTTTGTCTACCACGCAAAAACCACGATCTGTTAGCAGGCAAAATCACTACAAAAATCCTGGAGAAACCACTTGATTGAAAGCTACCAGAGGCGCTGCCGCGCGAAGAGACGTAGCGTGATGCTGCTCAGAGATGTGCATCCTCGTGCAGAGGCACCACGTCGCACCTCTGATGCCGGGCCTCAATGTTGAAGATGCCATGTCGCTAGATGTGGTGTGTTTCTGAAGAAGAGAGAAGGGAGAGACGAGGGTTGTTGAAAATGATTTAGGGACCACTTGATTGAAAGCTACCAAAGGCGCCGCGCCGCGCGAAGAGACGTAGCATGATGCTGCTAAAAGATGTGCATCCTCATGTAGAGGCACCACGTCGCACCTCTGATGCCGCGCCTCAATGCTGAAGATGCCATGTCGCTGGATGTGGTGTGTTTCCGAAGAAGAGAGAAGGGAGAGACAAGGGTCGTTGAAAATGATTTAGGGTTTGGGGTAGATGGGGTGGGGTGGGTTGTGTAGATAAATTTAAATTAGGTGGGGGTGGGTTTGTAGATTATTTAGTTTTATAATATTATTATTAATATTTTAAAATTATATTATCATCTGTGTAAAAATAATTATATATGAGTTTCGAAGTTAAAACTTAAAAAATCTGGTTGAGTGTAATTTTCACATTTATAAAAGTTCATACCAATACAAATTAACAAACTTTTAATTTGACAACTTTTTTTTTTAAAAAAAATTGTCTCTTTTCAAAATATGCATCTAAAGTTTTTTTTTTTCTTTTTCTTTACATCCAAATCAAACTCAACCTCATCCTAATTTTCTATAATGCCTCTTTTCAAGAAATAGTTGATAAAACACAATTATCATTGATATAGATTTTTAACTCCTTTCAAATGAGACGTCATGATAGAAAATGTATGAAATTTGGAATGATTTGGAGATTTAAGTTAAAACTAGTAATGGTAAAAATTATGTTTCATATGTACATGAAATAACTTGAATGATTAATTTTTCCAATGCATGTACATTAATATTTTCTTTTTAATGTATGTATGTGTGTGCATTTTTCTGTGCTTTCGGATAAATTTTAAATGTCACCACATTAAATTTATTTTTTTTTTTTCAAATTTCCTACATGTATTATGATAAACTATCCTCCATCCGTCCCATTTATATAGACTCACTTTCCTTATTTTCTTGTCTCAATTATATAGTCTTGTTTCTTTATTACGAATGTTTTGTTTTGTTCGTTTACTAGTATACCTTTATTTATTTACTACTTCCAATAATAATTTACTACTAGTTATTGATAATTAGATGAAGGTAAACTAGGAAAATTCTTGACAAAAATTGCTTTTCAAATAACATTAAATAAGATTTATTAATCCATGTGAAAAACAAAACAAGCTTATATAAATGGGACAGGGGAGTAATACAAACTATAAAAATATAAAGTGTTCGATAAATTAATAACTTCTCTAAAATAATAATTTTTCTCGATCTCAACATTATTATTTTATAGAAGTTTTATTGTATCGCTATGCGTATCATTCAATGATAATTATTGCATAATTAAATGATAATTATTGCATAAATATCATATAGTGTTTCATTTTAAAGTTAATTGTAACCAATATAAATAGGGTATTATACTTTGTAGCAGTAAAACAAGTTTATTATGCCCTTATTTGATACCAATTTTTTTCAAAATACATTTTTATCTTTCTTCTTTTCAACCACACATTCTTTCATAAAATAATATTACACGCAAATTCAAAAATTTTCCTTATTTTTTAACTACACATTTTTCATCAATCTATAATTCCAAAATGCATTCTTACTATAAAAATGGAAACAAACAGGGTTTATATATGATTTATAAATCCTATCATGATATCATAGTAAGTTAGATCTTAAATTAATTTTGCAGTTGCTTTATGCCGCTTGTTTGGATAACATCACCTCTAATCTCTATATTGCTCCAACGACCTTTACATTCTACCTCACTATAAATGTTAAATTTCTTCCATGAAGTTTTCTGATTGGAGCAAGTTAGCTCCTTTTGTAACCTTTAAGGTTTACTGTGATAATTCCTATTGTTATTGCTAATGTCAAAATTACAATAATGGATTCGAATTACAAGTCCATCATATTGATTATGCTGTTAGCATGCCTTGTTTGGAAGAAATTTATTTTTCAACAATATTTATTTTCATTTCATTTTCTCAATCTCATGAATTTTTGAAGTGCTAGTTTTTCAACTTTTGGGATGTAACGGTTATGGTGGGTAGAGATTTTTTTTTTGGGCTCTAACTTCTAGTTCTTAGTTGGCTTAGTCGGCATGGAATGTAAATGCAATTATGAAGTACCATTGAGTTTTGAAAATGATTACTAGATTAAAACAACTGAATTTTCAAGCTCCATTTGATTTGTACAACACCATATTGATATTAAGGGATGTTGAAGATATGAAAAGATAATATGATTATTCTTCTTGATTATTTTTTCAATTGTATAAGATTATTTTTCTTAATGGTTAAATATTTAATTTCTACACAATCTTTTTTTTTTTTTTTTTTTTTAAAGTTACTTATAGCACTGTAATACGATCTTCTACTTTATAGTGTTAGATTTAATTAGATATCATATAATATTATATGATAATACTTAGTTTACTTTGCCGTTTCAAACTTTGCCGAATATGTACCAATGGATTGCTCAACAAAATTATAAATCCAAGTAAGAGTTTTTGCATCGTTTGATTCCCAATTATCCAACACTGTCACATAATTCTCAGCAGTGTTCTTGAGTTTCACAAGAGTTCCACTCAAATAGCCACACAATACCCTTTAGAAAATTTATCATCATGGTACTCCAATATGAGTAATTTTTACCATTTAATCAGATACTGATGATTGAAGTGAATCATCTCTTTTAGTTGTCATCATAAAGTCAACAAATAATCAATTTCGAATCTATGAAATCACCCAATTCTAAGGAAAGCCAACGACAACAAACGTACCACCACAAACTACAATCGGAACATGTTGCACAGTAAACGTATAACTAAACTAATATCACCAAACGTTTAGAAACTAACCTAAGAACACACTGTCCTGTTGAAGCTCCTCTAGAAACCGTGTCACCCGCCTGTACGTACTGCTTGTGCCTCTACGCGTGGTGGTTCAATCACCGTCGGAGAGTCCCGCGTGATAGTACACACGCTGACCAAGAAAATCCTTCTCGTCACCGTGAACTCAAATATGGTCACCAATCTCTGATTTGAGATCACCTCGAAAAGTTATGGTGGAAAAATAGTGGTGGCTCAATGAAAATCAAATGTAGGGTTAAGTTTTTTAGTTGCACAAATGATGTGAGGATGAATGAGGGAAAGAAACTGGTTCAATGCATGTATTTAGGCTATGATACCATGAAAACAATACAAACTAATTTGACAAACCAACTAAAGGAGAAAAAGAATTAAGAAAAGAAGAAGAAGAAAACATATTATTGAGCCACCAAAAAATTAAGTTTTTAATGAAATATACACGTTTATATATTACAAAAAAAGTAAAAAAAAGAAATCTATAAAAGAAGGAAACTAAATATTATCATATAATAGTATATGATATCTATGGCATCTAATTATATCTAACATATAGTAGTAACACAAATTTATTATAGGGTCAAAATTCACCATCCTCCAAGATATTTTGTTGTCTATCATTTTTAACTTCATTGGGCGCCAAAACTCCTTGAACAAACCATGGTGCATTACAGAATTTTCTATAACACTGGCTGCATATGTGCCTTTTTCTTGACAATCCACTGTTGGGAAAATTATTGCACCAAAGTTGGAGACGAACGTAGCAGGATTGCAGCAACAAATCACGAACTTGAGAACAATGAACCAAACTTGATTGTTATGAAATGATCACCGAAAACTTGAACGCGTAAACCCTGTCCTCAAACAATATTTGCCCTTTACGGATTGGAATTGATGCTTGAAGGTTTTTCGGCAAATGGTTTGAAGGATTGAACAAACCTTGAAATGAATTAACACTTAAGCAATAAGTGTAATTCACCAAAACTTAAGAACACTATGAAAAATAATTGAATACGAAATTTTGATATTTGATTGGAATGTATAATTGAACTTCTATTGTTTTTCATATACCAAACCTTGAACATCAATGTCCTATATATAGGCCAGTCCAAATGCACGAAATAGTGCCAAAAAA
>CAIGRF010055892.1:0-12875 GCA_903798235.1 Fraxinus ornus
TAACTAACTTCAGACGTTCTCACACCTTCAAGAACAATGTTATCGGTCGAGTCATATACAGAACACCTTTTCTGGACAAAGATAACCTCAAAATCAACAACACAAATTTGACTGATGCTCAACAAATTGGACTTTAACCCTTTCACCTAAAGCACATCTGAGATTGCAGGTAGTCCAGCAATTTTAACAATACCTTTTCCTTGAATCGGTATCGTAGCTCCATCTCCAAATGTAACCACACCACCATTCCACTCATCCAGAGATGAGAACAAGGCTTTGTCACCATAAATGTGTCTTGAACATGCACTGTCAAGATACCACATAGAGATATTTTGAGCTTTAAGAGCAAGGTGTGCAACACAACAATTTATCTCATCTTCAAACTGTTCACTCTCATTCTCCCTTTCAACTTTCTCAATATCACGATCAGATTCGATTGCAACAATCGAGGTGAAGGCCATATAATTTTGTTCATCTTCACCACCAGATATCTCATTCTGAGAACTCGAATCCGACTCCTCATCACTCATGATCACGGCAAAAGCCTTACGACATTCTTTACCCAAACTCTTCTTCAAATTAGGGCATTCACTCATAATGTGACCATGCCCCTTGCACTCATAGCATTGGACAAATTGAGATTTCTTAACGAGAGTCCTATAGGTATTTTTTTCACGTCTATCTCTAGAGAGTTTATTAGGGACCTCACTATTTCGCTCCTGAGGTTTTCTTCTATTCCTCATCACCTTCTGCAATTTTTTTCATGTCTATCAGTGTACTCGCTCTCCACTTCTCTAACAGTACTCATAGCGATAGATTTAACCTTTTTAGGCTGTGAGATGGTAAGTTCATAAGTTTGGAGTGATCCTATGAGTTTTTCAATCTTAATAGCATCTAAGTCCTTACTCTCTTCTATCGCAGTGACCTTAGGTCTAAACCTCTCGGGCAGTGATCTTAGGACTTTTCTAACAATTTTAGACCTGGGAATCTTTTTACCTATGTTAAAGATAGAGTCAACTATCATTCGGCTTCGCATAGAATTCATCCAACGATTCATCGTCCCTCATTCCAATATCTTCGAACTTTCCAGTAAGCATAATTACTTATGTCGAAGAATGGAGGTACGGAAAATGACTGACTCATCTAAAATAAAATAACAAGGGTCAGGAATCGATTTAATGCTCTGATACCAATTGAAAAATGCATAGTTCGACTCTAACACAACCTAGAGGGGGTGAATAGGTGTATAATGCGAAATTTAAAATTACTAACGAATTAATTTGCAACAAGTCACTTTTTAATTTTTTTCTAGATGATTAAACGTGTAAGTCATTTTAGTCCTAAGTTTGAATACCGCAATTTATATGATCAATTAATAAATAATAACGAAAGTAGTAAATCAACACCAGGATGATCACAGAGAAACCCAACTGGGAAAAATTCCGGGCACTTTGCTAGGCAATCGACTAATTTAACAACTTACAGTCTATCAGACTAGACGAACCGTACTATCTGATTTTTCGACTATACTCCTTACAGCTCTCCTTGGATCCCGTCCTCCCTTGCACCAATCCTTAGCTGTTATTGTCAAGCTCTCCGTGGAATCTACTACCCTACAGCACTCCTAGCCTTATGGAATCGTCTATCTCCCATGTATCAACGAAGAACATGTCGTAAGCTTTGGCCATGTCAATTTTCATTAACATGTTCCCACCTCGTACTTTCTTATGGATACTATGTACCATCTCCTGGGCTATTGATATGTTGTCAAAGATGCTCCTCCCATGGATGAACGCTGATTGTTCACGAGAAACCATCTTATCCAGTAAAGGGGCCATCCTCGCCACCATGATTTTGGCTAAAACTTTGTACACCACTGAACACATACTAATAGGCCTGAAGCTAGCAAAACTGTTGGGAGCCTCAACCTTGGGAATCAGAACAATATTTGTTGCGCCTAAGGCAGTAGTTAATGGGTATCCCTCAAAAAATTCTGTGGCCAGTGCAAAGAGATCAACCTTAATAATATCCCACGCCTTGATGAAGAAACATACGCTAAAACCATCCGGACCCGGGCTGCTGACCATGGAGATCGACCACAAGGCTTCCTTCACCTCATCCAAACTTGGCGGATTACAAAGGGACTGGTTTTCCTCCACTGATATTACTGGGGACAGCAGTTCCAGGTCTGTTTCTGAAAATGTGATGGGAGACACGGTCAACAGCTCTTTAAAAAATAGGACCGCGCCCTCATGAACTTCCTCAGTTGATCTCAACACATTACTATTATCAATTACCATGTGTTCTATAACTTGGCTTTGTTTTTTATTTCTAACCGAAGCGTGAAAAAATTTTGTATCCCCATCCCCCTCTTGAAGCCATTTAATACGGGACTTTTGCTTCCAAAGAATTTCCTCTCTTTCTAACCATCCTTCATATTGCTTTCGACATTCCAATAAATGATGTTCAGTTTCCAGAGAGAAGTTCTCAATCAAAGTATTTTCCAGGTGTGTCAGTTTATCTTCGAAGAGTCCTATTTCTTGTTGCACCCGACCAAAAACCTCATAATTCCAGGCTTTTAACCTCTGTTTCAGAATACGGAGCTTAATTCCAAAACGGACCATAGGGGATCCAGTAAAATTTACCTCCCAGCTATGTTTTACCAGAGTTAGGAAATCCGGGTGAATGCACCACATGTGAAGAAATCGAAACTGACGGCAACCTGGTTGATTCGAGTTATCTCTACCATGTAGTACCATCGAGCAATGGTTTGAAGATGTCCAATCTAGGTAGGATAGAGAGACTAATGAAAAAAGATTTTTGAAGTTCTGGTTAACCAACATACAGTCCAGACGAGCCCATATCCGACGAGTCCCTTGTATCCCATTGCACCAAGATAATTTCAGCCCATCAAAAGGGATATCCAGCAAACCTGCTTCATGAATGAGATTATTAAACTCCCTAATGGTTAAGGAAGGTGAAGTCAGCCCGCCAAGTTTCTCCTCAAATGATCGAATAATGTTGAAATCCCCTCCTACGAGCCAACCTGAATTTGTACTGTCAAGAGTTTTTAAATGATCCCACAGGTTCCTTCTATGCCTGTGACAACAACTGGCATATATGAATAAGGTAAGCACCCGCTTATTTCCTATCGAGAACCATCCTGATATAACTTGGTCCGACACACTTATCGACGAGAAAACCAGCTCATTGACCCAGAACATCCAAATTTTACTACCTTCAGCGACATTAGAAGTATACTGCAAAAATCTAAGCCGTTTGGCCCAACCTGCAATTTTATCCACAGAAACAAAAGGCTCCATTAATACTAAAATAGAAGGATTATATAGTTTTCTTAAATCCATTAACCTGCTTTTGGAGGACACCACGCCCCTTAAATTCCAAACTAGGATATTCATCATTAATAAGACTTTTTGGAATGAGTGGTGATTCCCAAGGTCACTTTTTTCCGGTTACTCCCCCTTCCTCTTTTCATCCGACTTGGCATAATATGATCTGTGTCATAGTTTAGGAGTTCTAATTCCAGCAATTCATCGTCATGCTCCACTTCTGATGTTGTCTGAAACTCGATATTTTGCCCGTTAATCTATAAACTGTCCATTTGTTGAGATATTTGGGGGAGAGGTTGTCCTCTTATCACTAAATCAGCCATATTATCCATAATGTTCGTAACAAGAATTTCCTGAATAGCATCCGTGTCACCTGCCAGAATGGCCTGATCTCTTTGTCATTAGAGAACTTGATTTCCTCCATGTTTTCAGAATTTCTCGGATCCAGGCCCCCATCATTGATTCCAGTGTTGTCTGTGTTATTTTCTATATTATTTGCCTCCACGTTTTCATTGATTATAGGTTAGGAATCTGCACACACCTCATCACATCTTATGGCAATTCTCCCATTCATATCAACAACCATAATCGTGGTGGATGGGATCACTCTGTTGCGAAGTAAAATCCTCGCGAAGTAAAATCCTCTTTCTTTTATCTTAGTTGTTGGTGCCTTTATCGCCCATCTGATCTGTCCTTTCCGATGTCAGTCCAACTCACTCTTCCTTTCTCCTCCATATCTTTCTAGGCTGTTTAATGAGATTTTCAGGATCACTTGGGCCTTCTGTCGCCTTTTCCTTTTTGCAAGTCTCATCCACATGTCCCTGTGCCCTACACCAATGATAGAATAATGGAAGTTTTTCATATACGATTTCTTGGTAACAGTTGGAAGGATGGTTTGGAACATCGAGCTAAAAGGAATCAACCAGGGGTTTTGAGATATCAATCTCGACGCAAACTCGAGCCCCATCAGTATGTGATGCGCACTCTATAAAATTGTCCCGCTTCAAGAAACGACCAAAGGCACCGGTGATAATCTGCAACATAGATTCGTGATAGAAGTGGGGAAGAAGGCCGGAAGAAATACCCATACCGGAACCAGGATGGATTCAAGGTTCTCATCAAAATCTAGGGACCAAATAAATAATATGTAGGGGAAGCCTTCAATGCCAGAGGACTCATGAGAGCATGCATTGCAGAAACCTTCCTCTGTCGAGAACCGTAGGAAAATGTTACGTGGTCGCTGTATGGCACTAACTGATACAAAGCCCTTAATTCCCCAGCATGATCTGATGAATAGCCGGATCTGATCCAGAGTTGTTCTCCTTTTCAAGAATTTTAACACCATAGAAAAATGAAAAGGGGCTACTGCTTGTTCCAGTTCTGTTTTGGAGAAATGAAACCATTTAGATCCATCACTCTCCATCGGTTGTCTCATCTCAATCTTCACTTCCGGGATGTGTTGAGGATGAACCTGCACCATGGAGGCATAAGTCGCTTTTTTCCCCACCTCTTTGGCAGGCGGCTGGAGAGGAGGCGCCTCTGCCATGTCGTCGGGGCTGTTGAAGCACTAGATGTGCGGCTACTGTTGGAAGAGGGTTTTTCGGGCTGCTAGGGTTATTTTTCACAATTGACAACATTGATTTATATACTTGTGTGCTTTTATAATTATGTATATTCTCATTTTCTCATTCTTTTTTATTAGGTCTGGTCCGATTTTGACAACATTGATTTTATATACTTTTGTGTTTTTACAATTATGTATAATGTGTTTTTATAATTATTTATATTCTCATTTTCTCATTCTTTTTTATTTGTTCTTGGTTCTCTTTGATTTAGAAGGGATGTACTACATGAAAATTGATCAAAGAAACACTTTAAAAACAACAGTATGAATTAAAAAATTTATAATTGCAATTAGTACATTAGAATACTACTCTTTCACAGTTATTTTGAAAATGTTATTATTGAAATGCCAAGAATAGCTAACCAATATGGGGGTGAATTGGTTTTCCAAGACTTTTTCGAAAAATCATTTCAAGATATGAATAAGTTTGGAGTAAATATATTAATTAAATTAAGTGTACAAATAGGAAAGCGATAAATAAGAGGGACGAGAGTGTGCAAAAGATGTAATTGTAGAGGTTCGATCCAAATCGATGATTACATCCTCCGTTATCGAGTTTTCTATCACGAGCAAGGCATTTTCACTAAATTTGATTGACTTGTGGTGTAATCCAAACCCTTAAAATGCTTCCGGTGACTAACAAATAAGGATCATCGATCCTTATATAATATTAAGCTTTTCGAGATTTCAATATGACTCACAAATTTAAAGGAGAATGAATTTACAATTTGAGACTTCTCTCTTGACAAATGATATAAACAAATTAAGTAGTAAGAAAGAAAAATGCTAAAACTTTAATGAAAAGCAATTAATGAAGTCCAATTGTCAGGTGAGAAAAAAATTTGATGAGAAAGATGTTTTTTAAAAGTTGATTCAATCAAAAGTTTTTCAAAGTAAATGATTTGATGAAAATAAATAAGATTTAATATCAACATATTTTTTCTCAAGAATATCCCACTTAAAATGCTCTTGAAAGTGTTGCGATGAATGCAAAGTGAAATGATATTTATAAAGTTCAAAATACCAAAAGTTCTAAGTAACTGGGCAAGCAACATGAAGTTCGCATTTTGAACCGGACAACCAAGGTCCGTTGTGTGTCAAAATTTATAATGGTTAAGAAAAGTTGTCGTTGGAAGAACTGGATGTTCGCATGAGCCAACCGGACATCCGCATTGACAGATTTTCCTTTGACTTTTTCTTCTTGAATGTTTTGAAAAATGTAGAATTTTGAACAACATTTTTCACTTTATGTTTAATAGTTGAATAATAGTGCAATAAGTTTGAATATCAAATTGAAATACTTACCTTTTGAAGAATATCTTTTATGCAAGTGTTTTTATGAAGTAATTTTTCGTGCATACAAAATTTATTCGTTGAACTATTGGTAATTCATTGCTGAAAATTGAAGCATTGTATCTTTAATATCTTTGATGTTTGACTATTGAAGTCATTTCTCTCAAATAATTTGTCTTAAATGCTTGACCTTCCATCTCGATTTTTATTGGACGTATGATGCGAGTCTTTTGATAGTGACATTTTTTGTCCTCGATCCATCAACTTTGCAACAATAGCTTTGAAGACTTAAATTAAGTTTCTAGAAATAAAATTAACTTATTTGTTATGATCAAAACACTAAAGATTAAGTCAACAATTAAAGCATAGATCAATTGCCACGTATACCTAGTTGTGGCAATAGGCTGAGCCAAGATAACTCGGCCCAATTACATACGAGCTTGGCTTGTATTTCAAGGGCTCGAGCTTGGCCATTGAGCTCATAGCTTGTGGACCGAGTGGACCTTGGCAATGAGCTCAACTTTTTTTCTTTTTTTGGGTGTTTTTAACCTTTCTGGGCTTCGACAATAATTTTAAAGTTGTAGACGAATAACTCGTTACGTGTACAATATTATTTTTTTTTTTTTTTTTTTTAGAAAAATAAAGCATTTGAAAAACAAAGAATCTATTTAGGAATTTCCTCAAGTTCTTCCAAATATAGTCAATGAAACATCTTGCAAATACATTATCCAAACACACTTCATTGACGTTACATGAAATTTGAGAAAATTGATTCTTCATTATGGAAGGCTTCCTTCTATTGATACACAATCTTTGTTTACCTTGAATTGAAATATTAAATGTATAGAATATTAAAATTGATATGAGGTTTGATTTGAATAATTGAATTACATGCATATAAAATGTATGAAGTTGTAGAAGTTAACGAATAAATAATAAATTCAATTGAATTTGAAATTAGATATGAAGATTTTTTTTTCTTTTTTTTTTTTTTTTTTTTGAAAACCCTAATCCTTTTATCCAGGCTAAGGACCGGGTACCTATTTTCGAATACGTGAAATTAAAATTGTACACAAACAACTAATTACGTGTACAATTTTTTTTTTTTTTTAAATGAAACCTCTTACTTAATCAAGTTCCATGTATCGTCGTTGACGATGACAATACATGGAACATGAGGAAGTGGATTCTTTTTAAAGATGGAACCTTTTGATTTTGTTAAACGTAGATTTGTAATTAGATTTGAAATGTATAAACGTAGTTATGTGAATTTTCTTCTTTCGAGGTGTGTACGTACCCATTTCATTATCCATGCAAATTGCATGGAGAATAAAACAGGTGAACCCATACCATGTAAGAAGAAAATTCGTAGAACAAAAAAAAAAATCTTGACTCAATCAAGATATTTGGCAATTGGGACTTGAAAAATTGAAAGTTCTTTCTTTTTTTTTTCTTCTTTTGGAAAACTCTCATCCTTTTATCCCGGCTTGTGATCAGTTACTTAATTTTCGAGAAGGCGAAATTAAAATTTTACATGAACAAGTTGTTGTGTGTACATCTTTTTTTTAAATTCAAAATATTATTAAAAAATAACAAAGTTTGATTCTATGGCGAAATTAAACATCATTTATATGATTACACGCAATTTCCTCATACTTGTGTTGTATTCGAAAATATGCGTTTTGCCAATCCTTTATGCACTTCAATGCTATTTTCTTTTAATTTCACCATATAATCAACATAGTGCTATAGTGCCTAATAAATTGTACTTGGGATCTATTACGCATGCTAAAGGAAATAATATACATACATCTTCCCTTTATTTTCTAAACTTTAGTTCTATATAAATAATATTTCATGAAAAGTGGGATCATTTTTGTATCTTTGAAAAATTCTTGCAATGACAAAAATACGTTCAAAAACTTTTAAACTAGTGGTGTAGTATACCCCAGATGAGATAGTTGTGGAATCATAAAAACTTGTCAGAAAATTTTGACTTTAAAGTCGAGTTCCCAATCAGGATCAATCAAAACATAATCATCGTCATTTCTTACATGTCTAGAATTATAAATTCATTAATTAAATGTTCATATCCTTCACTTGATTTTAATAATAAATAAGTAGAGTTCCATCTATATTATACGTCAATTATAATTTTTTTGGAATCTCTACCATATTGTGCACAAAGTTCCTAAAATGCTTTTTTCATACTTGGTAATATGGTAATATACATTACTCGAGTACTAATTCTATCAATCTGTTCCTTAATATGTTCCATACCATCTTACACAATTAAATTAAAAATGTGACACACACAACGCACATGAAACAAAAAATCACCAAAATCATGATAACGCACTCTACAAAGTTTATCTATTACAACCTTATTAATACTATCATTGTCAAACGTAAAAGAACGAATATTACTTTCACAATGATATTCCTTAATAATTTGCACGAGATTGTTTAAAATATTGTTAGCATTATGAGGAAATTCGATTATTTTAAAAGCAATTACTTTTTATGAATTAATCAAAGTAGATATATGTAGTTTGTAGTTTCTGCTATATAACCTTTTTTTTATTTATACCTCCGTGTCAGTGTAGTTGGAAGTGTCCATTCTCACTTCTCTTTCAATTGGAGCCTCTCTTTGTATACTTTGATGAGTTCTCCGGCTAGACTCCGCTTCAGCTCGTCGGTCACAGACTGATTGCAGAGGATTCAGATGGGCTATGAAGCCACCTTGATTTTGTACTTGCATGAGGAGTTCCTGCATGGCTGCATTTTGAGCTACAATGTTCCTTATGTTAGTAGCCATGCGAGCCACTTTAGCAGTTAGCCGTGAAGCAGTTCTACCGGCCTTGCGATATCGGTGATGAGGCCGTTGATGTGTGACCTTATTTCAGATGACCTCTTCTTCAGAGATCTCCCTTACTCTCCTCGAATTTACTTCTTAGTTACTAGAACTCATTCTCCTCCTAAATAATATAGACTTAATTTACAGCTTCTACTCGTTCTTTCTTCAAGAACAAATCCCTTTTTCAGGGGGAATATCAACCAAATATTTCGATAATCTTTTTCTTTCGTGTGGATATTCGTGGTTATAGTAACTTTTCCATAGACGGCGCCAATCTGTTGACCCAAAAAAATGGCTTCGAAACGTGGCCAATAGAACAAGTATCCACGTATGCTCTTCCTTGCNTGGCCTTTTTCGGTGGGGGTGGGGGTGGGGGTGGAAGCAGCCGCAAGCACTTCGACGGTCAATTCAATATTTTAGTCAACCAGAAAGTGATGCCCGACGGTGAAGTGGTCACCGAAACGTGTTTGAGAATGCCTGTAAATATAGTGAAAGACTTTTTAGAATTAAAAGACTAGAATGCAAATATTAGAATGGGACCCCCTTTCTTATGTGGGGGTATTTATACTAGAGAACGAAAAAGAAGAACCGTTGGATGGGGGGACACATGGCTTCGGATCACAGATGGGCCATCCTTTCATAGACATCAATCTGTCAATCCAGAAGTTGGCGGGCATAGAATAGTTTCTAACATAGCAGCTAATTTGACCGTTTATAGCCTGTCACAGGTCCCATCAATTAGACCTTAGAGAGATCTCCTCACAGAAGATCTTGGTAGAGGTGTGGCGAGGCGGAATGTGAAATGCAGTGAGTGCGGAGTACGGGCCTTTACATCCGCTGTGAATGGCGGATGAGCTTGGCTCTTCTTCCAAGTGAGACAGTAGCGTTTCAGTTTGGTACGGTGGAATCGAATCGTCCGACATGAATTCAGTTCGGCTGCCATGTGGGCAATGTCAAATCCAACACGTGGCGGATGAGGTGGATGGGCGGGGTGAAAGGCCTCCAAAGTCCCATAACAGTTTGCACTAACTTATCAATTAATCTCAGTCCTAAATTTTCCTTCTCTCTTAGTTAACCCATAGGAAGCAATGTGGTTATTATTTGTATAATTTTCGTCCAAGAAATCATCCCCTTCAATTTGATTACTCAAATTAAAGGTAATATTTTTTTCCACTGGGTTGATTTTTGATTGAACTATATATTCCTCCACCATTCGTTTTCTTAATTTTGATTATATGTTAAGTAGCTGGAAAATTTAATGTTTTGTTTAGTTGCCTAAAATTTTCAACATATGTAGATAGTATTTCATACTATAGATGATGAATCTCTTTCTAGTCAATTAATATGATGGCCTCTTTTTACTCTAATTTTTGTTTATTGTCTTTACCCTTACTTGAACTTAGGGTTTATGTTTGTATTTTCCTTTATGGGTTGCAGGTATCATAGGAGTGATACAGAAGATAAAATATGGCTGAAGAAGGGAGAGTGCATTCTGATTGTAGGAATGCATTGAACCAGTTTCACGAATGTAGTCTTTTGTTTGGATAGTCCTGTTGGAGGAAAGAGAGATTTACTAACTCGGTTCGGCTAAGGATTGAGAGGAAGGATAACACTAATAGGAAGAAGTAAGTAAAAGTAACTTATATTTCTCAACTTCAAAACATACACACTTGACTTGACTTGTTACAAAGTGGAGGGACTCTACCCCTTTATATAGGGTTTACATGAAACTTCTAGACCACACATTGTTCTAGAGACTTTTACTCCACATATTTTCATGATACTTCTAGACTACATATTTGGACTAGATATTTTCCTAGAATATTCTATCCACTCTTATGAACACATCTTTAACTTTAATATTATCATAGATCATTCTAGAAGATCTTTCTAGAAATGTTATACTTTGTTGTGCCTTTGAATTGGGCCTATGAGCAAAATTCTTAAGCCCATATTACTTACTCCAAAATCAAGTTTACTTCCCAACAATTCTTGTATTGATTCTAGTAGTTGGAATTTTCGATCTTGTGACTCATTATCTCAAATTATGGATTTGAATGATACCATTTATGTTGACGCGACCAATTTCTACAATTATCCAAAACACTATGGTGTGTTGCGTTAATCAACTGTGGAATTTTTAATAGCCAACATTTTCTTTGTATTTTTCTTTGGGGTAAGCAGGAAAGGGAGAGAACGTTGCAAGCTTGGATGCAATGTGTAGAGAAGGGGTGTTATGGTGTGAAATTCACCTTAAGACTTCAAACTTTATGCCTGGACGCAGTGCACCAGAAACAAAGTTAGGTGTCGTAGATCAATGAATAGTTTTTAATTACTTAGTTCTCGGATCTCTGTTCCAAGAAGATAATTCATACACAAATGTTGGATGCATTTTATTTATTGTGAAGTACCTAACAATTTTCCATACCCTGTGCTAGGATGCAAGTTGTTAGTGACTGTGGAGAGGCCAATGCAGTTGCCATTCTGGATCAGGAGGGAAAACATGAAAGAGATGGCGAGGAGGTGATTCTGATGGAGAGGATGGTATTGACGATGAAGACAACCCAGGAAAAAAGCTTCAAAAATCTTACAGGAAGGCAAAAGAGGTTATTTGGTGTCGAGACTGAAAATGGTAAGGGCATATCAGCATTTGAAATAAGATGTCAACTGTATGTTTCTTGTTGTGTGCAAAGCATAGATAAACATCTATTTTCAAGATTTGCACTGTTTGCAATTATTGGTTTTGCACACTTTCTTCTTCGCTCTCCAAATTTAAGCACGCATATTTTCCATTTGTATGCCAACTTTCTTGATCGGTTATATCTACATCAATCCTATGGCATTCCTTGAGGTCAGATGATTGCTCGGATTTGATGTACATAGCTTGTTCATCCTCAACCATCAAGATCAGCTCACATTTTTCAATATTAATTAAGGCTCGACTTGTCTCTTAGAATGGTCGACCTAAAATTACTGACATATTCAGTCTTTCTCTCTATCTAATATAATAAAAATCCAATGAATTTGTCTACTTTGATGAGCACATCCTCAATTTGGCCTCCTAAATGCTTGATGGTTCTATTAGTAAGTTGGAGAGTAACTGTCGCTTGTACTCCTTCCAAACCATGCCTCTTGTATATAAAAAAATATCAAATTAACACTTGTATCTAAACTTCATAGAGCATTAAAAGTACAAAATTTAACAATAGAGCATGGGAAGTTGAAACTCCCCGGATCTTTTAATTTAGGAGGTAATTTGTAGAGCAAAATGATAGTCCAAGAATAACTAAGAGAGGGGGTGAATTGCTTTTTAAAACTTTTTCGAATAATTAATCTAAATTCAAGCGAGTAAAGAATAAATAGATTAATTCAAATGATAAGCACAAATATAAAAGCAATAAGTAAAAGGGAGAGATGATGCAAACGATATAATTGTGGAGGTTTGATGCAAATCAATGATCTACGTCCTCCGTTACCAAATTCTCCAGCATGAGCAATGCTTTTTTCATTATGTTTATTGACTTATGGTGCAATCCAACCATTTACAACACTTCCGACGACTTGGAAACAAGGAGCACCAATTCTTATACAATGTTGAGCTTTATGGGACCTCAACACGACCCACTATTGAGCTTTTACGGGACCTCAATATGACCCACACGGTGACTTACAACAAGTAGTATTGATCCTTATACAATGTTGATCTTTAAGGGACTTCAACACAACCCGCACTTTATTAAAATGATTTTAC
>CAIGRF010055903.1:1758-16556 GCA_903798235.1 Fraxinus ornus
CGGCGAGTATTTCAAGTCGTATACCATTCTAAGAAGGTCAACCCTAGGTTCAACCCCGAGACACCTACACAAAATAAAGAAATATACAAGCAACCTCCAGCCATTCGGGGCTAGTTAATCCGGACATATTAGGTATGAGGTCAGAAAATCAATAAAGAAATAGTGTAGGGGCCACCGGAGCCCGCCCTTAAGGGCGGCCCTGAAAAAGGTTATCTCCCCATCCCGAGCATCCAACATGGGCTCATCGGGCCCGGGAGTCCTAACGTCACATACGGGCATAACCCCGAACTCCCTTGCTATCTTTATAACCACGTGTTCCTTATACATCGACGCTATCCTAGGGTACGTTATAACGGACTCGACCTCTGGGTGCGAAGTTAGTGGAACTGCCATAGGGACGAATGACGTTGTGTCGGGGTCGGGTCTACCAAAGTTCGAACTCCTAGATGTCTCACTACTACTACTACCACTCGATCTCTCACTACTACTGCTAGACATTATAAATAATACACTAAGGGGTCGAACACTTACCTCTCGAGGTCGACGCTCACCAAACTCTTTAAGACCCGAACTCGCTCTTCTGGAAGTTGAGAGTAAAAAGTGAAAACTGAAAAGTAAAAAAGTGGGTATTTATAAAGGCCTGAGGAAGGTGAAAAGTCCTTTGATCATGGACGTTGGCTCCTTCCACGTGTCACTAATCCAGGGCATAAACCACCAACCTACGCAAGGATGACATGTGGCAGCCCAAAAAAGCCCATTATAATCCATCCTGGTCCAGTTAGAGCTCTATGCATCCGAGCCCGCTCTCCGAAGAGGACCCTTCAGCCCGGACTCGATGCACGGGGGCCTGTGATAACGCCATACCCGAACTCGACCTTCATGGGCCCAAGTCCCGATAGCCAATCAGATGGGCCATAAAGGTCGAGCTCGAGTACCCAACCCCATTGATGAGATGACACCCGAACACGACCTACTATCTTTCTACTTGGTATATTATCCACCATGTGAGGTCGAGGTCGATGATTTCACCTCTGCCTAACACGTCCCCCAACCACGCGTGACTATGGAGTCCTAGCTTCACTTAACCATTAAGCTTTTCAACTTACCATAAACTTCAGCTTGTCTAATAGTAATACAATCCTATCACAACACAAACATCTCCCATAAGGGAATAGTAGTCCACCTAGGACTCAACCACCTGCCTCTATAAATATGCACCGCATCATCATTATTCAGGTACGCATTATTAAAAGCATTTAGTCTATAGTTTCTTTGGAATACTAAACTGACTTAAGCATCGGAGGGGCAACGAGGACACACCTCGACGCCTTTGTTTCAGGTATTGAAGATCGGATCACGTGGAGTTCTTTCATTCGGTTCGGGTTAGTCCAGGTACGAATTTTGGTAGCATCACCATCCATCCCTCAATCCACCTGACTTAACGTCCATTAACCCAAATTCAAATTTGGCAAACAGAGTGGATGAGGCAATTAAATCCATTAGTTTGGTGTGGTCCTTTTTTTATTTTTTTTTTAATTATTGTTTCTCTTGTTTGGGGTGATAAAATTTAGGTAATGCTACAAAAAAATGAAAAATTACAATCAACTTGTTAATGAAAAAAAATTATCAATCGTTGAATCCACTTGTAAAGACAAAAATATTCATCTTATCCACCCTCGTTTTGCCACGTCGGCATGGGGGGGGGGGAGGGTAGTGCGATGTTGAGTTAAATGGATGGAGAAATCTATGAGAATCAATTTTGCAAATTCAATAGCTGATTAGAAACAATTTAAAAGTCAGGCACTTGTTTGAAACACGAGCGGAAGTTTAGGGATAGTGAGGGTAATTAAACGTATAAAAAATAATAATCCTAATTCCTATGCATGGTCGGTTTTGATTGCAGTGTACGAATCTAGATATACCCCCACAAAAGTGGACTCACTGTATTGCAAAAGTAAAGATAAGTTTGTCAACTTGGTACCAAAACAAACAAAGTAATAAAGAAAAATCCAGATAATTACTTAAATCACCGAATAGAAAATTATATATCGTATTGATCAAAGCTGAATAATATTGTAGAAGGAAAAAAAGTTGGGTTGTTTAATCTAATAGGATGAAACGAACATGCCTGTATGTAAAGCATCATCTTCTTTGCTCAATCAACTTTTCTCTCTAAAGGTTACCGGTAGATTCTTGATTACATCAACTTTAACTTTAAAGCATCTATATATACAATAAAAAGACCTCAAATATTCAAGCTCTCTCTCTCTCTCTCTCTAGATAACATACAGAGATGGCTAGATATTACAACTCAACTTATTATAATTATCACAAATATTTGTCACTACCAATCCACTTCTTCTTCTTCCTAGCTCTACTTTTTCTCTTCTTGATCATAACTTGGTACATAAACTATGAGTTCTTGTTTGAAGACTTGATGGATCAGATCAAGTTATCCCTCATGGTGTTGCCAGTGCTGCTTCTGCTTATCCTGCACTGGTTGTCTGTCCATGATCCGCGGAGAGTACCATTCGCTATGTTATTGCCCGAGAAGGATGCACTTCATAGGGCCGGAGGGTCGCCATGGGGAGTGGCTATTCTGCTTGTGTTTCTTATGTTCATGATCACTCACCATGCTTCTTTGCATGAAAGATGGTTTCCCTTGTTTAGAAGACGACGATATTAGACGTGCACAAAAGATTGTGCATAGCTTGCTTCAGCTTTCAACCTCTAAAGTGATTACTACTTTAATGTATTGTGGTCAATCGTGTGTCTTTGATAAAAGGAAGTGATGATGTGTGAATCATTCAAATATTCTTATTGTGAGTTCTATGAAGACATGATTTATAGATTAGGCTTCAAATTATTTGAAGAATTTCATAAGTTCAAAGCATTTTGTTTAAATGCTTGTCCAATTTGAAGAATACCCTTCTGTGTAATATAATACTTCCTCAATAATGAGAGTAAAAAACTCGCACAATGTGGAAAATAGACTTTTAATACCTCGAGTGGAATATGGACTTATTTTAGCAGTTCCACAAGTCCATTAAGTAGCTTGAGTTCCTGATATTATTGGCATTCTCAGAGCCTCACATAATTAGCTAGGAAATTGTATCTTGTCATTACTCGTTAGCATCTTCGACTTCATTTCTTTGAAAATGGCAAGTCTTTCTCCCACCAGAGATCTCGACTGAGATGGCAAAAACTGAGTTATTTAGTCACTCGGACTAGATTATCTTACTTCTTCGCCACTTCCCTCTAAAAACCTACCAGGGAGCTGCACCCAACTGCATCCGGGAACTTTTTGCAAGCCTCTCTTTCATGGCAATTCTCAGTTTATTAATGCCGTTACAGATAGAGATGAACACTGGCAGCAAGAATATAGTTCGCTCCAAGGTCGGGCTCTATTTTATCAAAAATTGCTTTAAATTTTCGTCGCCATATAGAATGCACCCGTGTTGTTTACAAAACTAAGATAGCTCCTCACTATGACAGAGTTTGGTTCCATAGGCATACCCATAATTATCTGATAAGCCTCTTCAATCTTCCCAGCGCACCCATACAAGTCTACCATGCATCTATAATTCCATAGTTGGCTTGATATTGTAAACATTCACCATTTTTACCCCTTTTCAACAAGACAATTGTGACTACAAGCGCACAGGATTGTTGAAAATGACTTGTCGTCAGGCCTCAGACCAGTTTCTTCCATTCTGGTAAACAGAGAAGTAGATTCCTCTTCATTGCCTTGATCTGTGAAGCTGGAAATCATGGCAGTCCCCTACTGCAGATTTTTCTCATTCATGGAACTAAATATACGGAATGCTTGCTCTATGAGACCACATTTTTCTTGTGATGCTATATTGACTCAGCGCAACTAAAGATTCGAGGAGAACGTTTTAAACAAATGTTACAAAATTATTATTGTTAACTTTTTTTCTAAATAAGTACCTGCTGAAAACAGATTCAACACAATTATTATAAAGCTAATTTGGCAACTGTTGAGAAGATGTTTGTTAATAGTGTGCTCTTCCCTCCAAATATATCAATCACTCCATGTTCCAATCAAATGGTATGTTGTTTGGACTATGTTATGCCAAACATTGATCACTTCAATACATTCTGTTTGGCTACACTCAAATGCATTATTTGCCGAACAATTTTTCTTTCTTTCTAAGTTGAGAATTGATTTGGGATCTCAGTACTTCCAATTGGATCCATGTCAACATCCTCCAAAATGTTTCAGAAAACAAAAATTCATGTATAAGAGGGAAAAAGCAACAAGCTATTACAAAGAAAAGATTTATTCAATCAACATAAACAGCAATCATGGAGCTCCAAGACACTACATTTCTCTCAGCCATTTCTTCAAACACTCTTCTCGCAAACTCAATTACGCCACATGCACCATAAACTTTCAATAACATGTGAATCCAAACCAAACCCCACCTACAAAACCATAGAATGGACGGATCCACCAACCCCAAGCACGGAACAACGCCCACAAGCCTTGATCACAAACGGATACGTAAACTTGTCTGGTTTGGGCCCACCAACTGTTCGAAGTAATTAAACAAAGAGTTAGATGGACTCAATTCGGGTTGACGAGTCGTTGGAGTATTCTTTGATCATTGTATTCCACGCAAAGAGTGGTGGCGGAGAAATGGGAGAGTAGTCGAAGATTTTTCCCGCGTCATGGAGTGAGATTGAGGAGGCGGAATGTATGATTTGAGAGAAGTATTCGTGGAAGTCGAGGGAGGTTTTGAGGAGTACGGAATAGAGGGGAGGATTTCAGTGGCGGTTTTTGACCGTTGGAATAGAGTTTGTATATGGCGGGAAACTATCATAATTTCCAAATCCATATTAGGCCCCCTTTTATAAACATTATTTGAATTTTTTTTTTTTCTACTTACACATTTACATAATCAAATATTTTGCATACAAATTCAAAATTTTTATCTATCTTTTAACCACACATTCTTCTAAAAATAACTATTTAATATATTATTTTCCCAAAAAATAGTTGTCGAACAAAAACATGCTACCAGGCCTAGCTACCATAAGAAAGGAAGGGAGGGCTTAACTTCTACATGGCATTGAGAAGAAGTTTATGGCTAGTCCTTATGCTGTCGAAATGGGCCGGTCGTGGAGGCCCGAGCTGACCCATTCTAATTTCTTGTAAATTTCCTTGTGAATCTTGAAAAAGAATAAGAAAAATTATGTCAAATTTTGTTCTTTTCACGCATAGATAATTACAAGTGAACTTGTTTTACAAAATGGAGATTTAAGCTCCTGTTTGGAACACATTAAAATTTTCATTTTCATTCTTCTACTCATTTTTAATTACATTTTTCAATAAAATAATATTTTACATCACATCAATAACTTTTCATTCTTTTTCAACCACACATTCTCTATCAATCTACTATTCCAAAATACATTCTTCCAAAATAATGTGACTCAAACACACTTACAAAAAATGATCATTTGAAGGTGATGAAGTCTTTTATAGAGTTGACGAGAGCACGAGGGAGACACTCCCCACATCCCTTTTTAGCGTGCAAGGCAAGTCATCTGTTGAAATGTGAAACATCTCCGAATTACTGTAGCCTTCAGATGTCTTATCCGGGATTTTAAAGAAACAATCATACTTGGTGTATATCATGATGTACACAATTGTTTACATTTTATCACGTGACATTACGCCATTGAATATTGAATGGTATAAAAGGAAAACAGTTTTTTCATCCAATTTTGTTGATAACAGTGTAGCAAAATTGGCCCATGCACAACTCATTATGCAGCTTGTACGGTTGATTACATAGCCTAGAAAGGTCAAATGAAAATGTCTTCCAAACAGAACATACAAGAAATATGCAGAAGTCTGGGAAACTCATGGTCTTCAGCTTGTTATATAGTTTTCGGATGGCATTCATCATGCTACTTCACCTGCCAAAGTAACGTGATGTCAATGATTTCATCTTACAATTCTATCACATTTGAGAAGTCTCGAGCCTCAAAAGCTGCATGCCTTCTGTTTTATTTTATGTATTTGTACTTCAGAAGGCAGGATAATAGACCTTCCACCAAGCCTTCTTGATTATTTGTTTAGGATCATTGTGTTTGATTCGTTGACTATGGCTACAAGGCAGCCTGGAAAGCAAGGACACTTGATAATTTATGGGCAGTCAGCATTCTGATTTAACAGTACATATCCATGACAAGTTGGTAAATAGATGAGATCCACTAATCCAATTACACAATGGGTTAAAATCATGACATATATAGTTCGTTAGCGTTAGAATCCTGTGGGAAACCTCCATCATATCATCACAATCATCGGAGAAGGAACATCTGTAATCACGGGATATTGTTCTGGCAGGCTGAATAATTGTTCATTTCCTGATAATCCTCTCAGTGCCAATGCCAGTGAATAACCTAATGCTCGAGCTACCGGCACAGCAACTGCATTTCCAACTTGAATGTACCTAAACAGGTATTGAACAAAAAAAAATAGAGGTTATTCGATGAGCAAAAACCAGGTGTCTCTTTCTATATGTTAAACATTACAATAACAGCAGTTGTTGTTGACAAAATAACTATTGGTCAGAAAACTTTTTAAGTTACCTTTCTCTTATCGGACCAGTAAGTTTATAATAATCTGGAAAGCCTTGTAGTCGAGCATTTTCACGGATGGTAAGAACTCTATCTTGCAGAGGATGTAATATAGTCTGAAGAAAGTATTTATGATAACACGTTAAAAGATTTCTTTTCAAATCTCCAGATGATAAGCTTTACATACAACAATAAAGCACCTGATTGTGAGGTTCTGGCCGAGTAACGACTGTTGGAACAGTCTCATCCCACCATAACCGCCCGAATGGCCTGTATTATATGATACAGTAAGTTTACACAAAATGCAAAGTTTATTCTTTGAAGCAACTGAAATAAAGTATAAATAAAAAATGCTCCTTTACTTTGTTGAAGTCCCCTGAACAAAACTCATTGCGTAATCAGGAACCTGTTGTGCCCAATAAAAGTTCATATCAAGCGAAAGAAGAAAAAGAAAATCATAATATAATTAAATGCTTCAAAATAACCTTTTGAAGCTTACGTCTTGAATCCCGCCTATTGAGGCTATCATAAAACGCCTCAAAACCCACACCTTTTAAGCCATTTGAGAGGCTTACGCCTCAAGCCAACTAAGGTGTTATTTAAATTATTTCTTTATAACCTAATGTTTTACAGATTCTTTTGTTTTCCTTTTTCTACCTACACGAAAGAAAATGGGAAAGAAAACTCACTATTGCAATTGGAAGATGATGACAAAGAATGAAAAGAAATTTCATAATGAGGATGATGATGTTAATGATTCATGAAGATCATATTAGTATCAATGATATAAGAAATATCTAAGCAGTCAAAAAATTGTTGCATGATTATTAATATTTTCTATTTATTTATAAACTATTTTATGTTTATTTGCAAGTTAAACTTTTAATTTTCTAGCTTTATTATGAATTTTTTGAAAAGATTCATAGTATATTGAGCACATTTTTTTTGTATTTTTACGTTCTTTTGATTTCTTTTATCGTTTAGTCTCGAGGCTTATGCCACGCTTCACAGAGATAAAATGCCTTAGTACAAAATTAAGCCCTTTTCCACATTTGTATGATTAAGAATACATAACGTCAATCATACCAAAGGCTTCCCAGAGGACAGCTTTACTCTTTCTACATTGGGATCCCATTCAACTTTGTTATCTGTACGAACTCTAACACCAGGCAAATCCCTAAAGTTGGCACCCTGGAAACACAAAGGCAGATAGCCAGCAAATAAAAAGTAGGCTAAATATTTCATTGCAAAACAAATCAGCTCAGGCACTTGCAAAACATGCTTTTCTATCTTTCCAGAATGGTGTGGTTAGATCCCCTAATTTTATGTGAACTATTTCCTACTGATGTTTATGTCCCAAAAAAATTATAATAATTAATAAGATTCAAAAATTCATGTTCTGAAAAATGTACCTTTTTCTTAGGAATTTGACATACACGCTCATAATCATCCTGATTTAACTGATAAGGGCGATGATCATACAACTCATGCGCTGACACTTCAGAGTTTTGCATCAAAGAGCCAGGCATCTCTACAATTTTATGTAACATAGATTCACTTAGCAAACTATGCATAATGACAAGAAAATGAAGCATCAAAACCATAATGTGTTAATAACATTTTAAACTAAATTTAGTCCTAGACAAACAGAATAAGTTGATTAGACTAAAATTGAATCAAATGCAGAACTATTTTGATAACTAAGCATAAGAAAAAACAGAATTAAGTTTGTATGAAACATTGTTTTCAAAAGAACTCCTTAAGACGTGGCTCAAGGGAATCACTAAGTTACCATTTGTCAAAGTTCATACCTTGTTGAGGTGCACATTCCAGGACATAAACTTTAATGTGGCTATGGTGTGTGCTCCTTAGTCTTCCCTTCTCAAGGTTTCTTTTATTTCTTTTTCTGGGCTGATTTTTTGTAGGCTAGAACATTCTAAAGTTTTTGAGAGATTGTAAACACAACTCAACTGTAGAAAGTGAAAGAAATAGGATTGAGTATTAAAGAAGAGAACACGTGAAGAGTGAGGTGCGCCCCACCTCCCACATCTATAACTATGGAGTTACAATATTATTTTCAGAAAAAAATACTTAAAAGAGTTATAGTTCATTAAGTCTTCCTAAGTTTTAGCCACTAGTTAGATAGATTATCATTTTTCTAGTTTTCTCTCCAATTTAACGTGCATGAGAGATACCTTGTTACTTTCTATGTTTTAGGTTGTATTTGTTTGACAGGTCTCTATATATGACTTGTATTACTTTTAATTAAAGGCATCCATACTCTTTTTTTAGTTTATGTTGATTCCTCGTATAAATCAAAGAACTGTTTTTTCCTATTTATTATTTGCTGCTAAAATTAGTGCGTATAAGCTCATCTCTATCTAATATGCCAATCTAAAGAATGAAAAACATGATACAAATAACAATATCTATCTTTCACCACATGGTAGCAAAAGCATCTACAAATTCAGCTAAAAAAAGACTTCCAAATATTTTAGGAAACCGTGAGCTCACCATCCCTCCGCAGTCTTATGAAGTGCTGGAATTCTGTTTTAGGTTCAGAACCATATGGCATTTCGTTGCCTGCCTCATTGTTTTCCACCTGGAGATAAATGTTCAAATCATTAAAAGCGTGAAGCAAAAACAAAAGTAATAATAGGATACTTCAAAAAAACATACAGGCGGGAGATCAGATATTGCATCACCAAGATAAAGTTCCTTTTTGAGTTCAACATTACTGCCTTCATCATAAGCAACTGTGTTTGACTGCATCGGTTTGTAAACATTTTATTATTTATAATTAAAACGAATAATCTGCACTAACTTCTTATATTAATACAGCATTTTCTACCTCAAATTCTGTAGGAATAACTCCCCTAACAACAAGATTATGTGTTGGCAAGGGATACTGCGGCAACCTCTATTTTATATAACAGAATAAACGAGAAAGAAGGTCAATAGTGTTGGATTAAAAAACAAATTTTCGACTAAAATTGATGAAAAATAAAGAGAACGATAATCAGCATTACCTCCGTCAGAAGTGCACCCCACATGAACATTCGCATCCGGAATTGTGGAAGCCCATAAGCACCAGCGGCCATCATGCCCATCCTTGTTTGATAGCCCATTCCGACAAGACGACCTAACGCATATCTCCCTAGGAAACCCCCAGCAAATCTCACAATATCAACAACGTTCTCCATCAACACAAATTTTGGCCTCAAATAGGCAACAATGTCCATGAACACAACCAGTTGTTTATTTTTATCATCTGCTAGAGGATTGTCCTTGTTCCTAAACCGATTGAAGCCACTTATGCCTTGGCACGGTGGCCCCCCGCATATAACATCAATAGTCCCCTAAGCAGAAGTAGCAAAAATTGCCGTTAATTCAATGTAAATATAAATATATTTACAAGCTGCTAAAAGCAACAAAAACTTACAGGCAAAGGTAAGATCTTCAGCTCATAGCCTCTGGAAACAAATTTCTTCAACTTTTCATGGCAAGCACTAGTAAAAGGGCGTTTACCATGAGCAAATCCATTTGAATAATGAAAAGCTAATGACAGAAATATCAGTTTAATTAATACCTCAAACCTTCCAGAGGCTCCCATGTGTCTTCCTCAGGGCCATAACCTTTCCAACGAATCTAAACAGAAATTGAAAAGAGTACCGCTTAGAACATTACCAAATGCTACAAACTGAAAAAAGTGCACCATTTTATAAGTGTCAGAGGGTTTGTCCATTTATTAACAAGTGTAAGATAAGAAAACAGGCTAGAACAAAGTGTTAAAAATTATCCAAAACAAGCACAGTGATCTTGAAACCGAGATAGAATCTATAAAAGGACTTTGATTCAATCCAATACATAATTCATGATGATTCAATCTGCAGAACTTGTTTGCCACATCATAATGGGTGAGAAATTATGTTTATTTTATAAACATGTAACAGTTCATGGTCCTTCGTTTCCAAGTAAAAAAGCCTGGTTGAGAAGCTCAGTGCAACACGATCATAGGTACCTTGAAATGCAGTTCAGATTTCCCATTGTCATTTGGGTCACCGTAAGAAATGGAAAGTATTTCTTCAACTTCAAAGACTTCAGAATCATCCACGTCAGCATCATCCTCTTCATTTTTCTCATCATCATCATCTTCTTCTTCTTCTTCCCTGCTTTCAGGATTCCCATCAGCCGTCTCACTGTTTGGTGATAAATGGGTGGTACAGAGATTCTCCCATTCCTTCAACAGGGACAAAAAATCCTCCGCTGATTCATTTCTCACCTATTTTACAGAGTTGTACCCACGAATATAACTAATAAGCAAAAGGTGAGAATAAAAGATGGTGTAAACAATAAATGTGATTGTATAAACCTCTGTCTCTGGGTGATTCAGTTTGAGGCTTTCACATGCATACTGATTAAGGTCCACAGCCCATTTCTACATTCATACAAGGCAAGATTTGTTGAATTACTAAGAAAATGGCATCATAAACTATCAAAAGAAAGAAAAGTTCAAAGAGACTAGATTATTGATGGAAATGGCATAGAGGAATAACTTACAGTAACAAGTTTAACGCCACACGTATTGGCACCTAGGCACAGTCCGGTAGACATTGCACCACATCCGGAATACAGGTCCAGGAGAGTTTTCACATTGCCATGCTCTTCGACTTCAGAACCACTACTTGCTGTTACAGCATCAGCATCAATGGAGATGGTAGAATCAGATTCACTGCTAGCTGCAGTATTATCTGCTGAGAAGAAATAGCTGTGAAACAAACATATCTTTATGTCTCAATTTTCGAGACAATTTTATCAAAATACATGAAATATGCTAAATGTTTAACCCATAAATGGAAATAAATAAAACAATACCTGTAGATAAGCTTACAAAAGAAGAATATTCGGGCAAGTACGTTCTGTCATAGTAATAATCACAAGTCGAACTTAATTCCTCCTGGGCATCCAATTCTACCTAAATATTACCAAAATATATTAGATCCGAATAAAAAGGTTAAAATTTTTAAGGAACTAATAAGCATCTCCAACGTACTTTTAAGGGTAGAAATGCAATTCTAATCTTATTTAAAAGGCAATCAAGGGGATTGTCATCCTTGACTTCAGAAAAGAAAACACATTTATCATCAATAAGGTTGCCATGAAATTTGATGACCTGAAAATGAAGAGAACTATGTCTCAGTACTGTTGTATCATTAAATTACTTCATAACTTGAACAGAAATTTTCACGACGACTTACCGTATCTTTAGCCCTGTAATACCATTGAGCAGTAAATTTAGGTGAGCCATCAACTGCCTCAAACATCTCTATTATCTTACAGACGTAAGAGGTTTCCCCTTCCTCAGCCTAAACCATTATATGTTATACACATATTATAAGTTACATTGCCTGTGATTTCCATAAATATTATGAACATATAAAATATTCAAAACAGTATAGATTGAAGAAGTAATGTATGACAATATAAAATATTCAATGCTTGGTTTTTTATTAATTGATCAAACTTCAATTTTAACCCCACATTTTATGGATCCACAACTTTTATCAATTTTTCAACCATACCTCTCATCAACTTTTAACAAAATTTGCTAAAACTTGTATCAAAATCTTTGTCAAACAACCCCTCAATTTAATTTAGCATCCAAAGACCCAGTTCCAAATTAAAGGTTCACCTTTACATGTGCATCATCTTCCAGATTAAACACTAGACCATCCACCTCTGCTTGGATGAAGTGACGTCTAGCTTGAATACCTTCCTGTAACCATACATAGAAATAAACATAATGCCAGAACAGAGTTTCCATGTGTAGAGCTCCCAAACAAATCACTACTTCATCCTTCAAAAGAAAATGAAAAGACAAGCAAACGTGCATACACAAAATCATGTACAGATGTACTCTTGTACAAAGACAAACACTTGTATACACAATATGTAAAGGACTACTACCGGATTCTTGTTCTGGTACCGATGAGGCCACCGTTGACGGGCTTCTTCATCAGGAACCGGGTCACCCAAGAACCGGGCATTGTCTTCTTCCGACTCTTTCTCCACAGGCGTTCTACATTTCTCCTTCTTATCCACCAAAACCGGAGATTTCGAAGTACTCTCACAGTCCCCATTATTCAACACTTCTACTACTTTCTCTTCCCCCACAACATCTCCAACGGACCCCGAAACCGAGCTGGAAGCCCCGACGGGCTCTGGCTCGGTGGAGGAAGCTTGTCTTTTACATTTCGGGTTCCCTTCGGCCCCATCCGCCGGTGAATCTTTCTTCGCCGATGTGGCTGCCCTCTTCCTCGTCATTGTTAGATATGCAGATTTTGAATGGTACTGTATGTATAATCATGGAGATCAGTGCGTACGTGTGTGGGGTATATGTAGAGTTGGTTTCAAAAGATTTAAAGAAGCGGGAAAGCGGAATTATGAGCAATAAATAAAGTGGATTTTATAAAAATCTGGTAGGGTTCAATTTTTGTTTTCTTTTACATTTTGATCCATTCTTTTTTTTTTTTTGTTTTTTTACCCCTTCTCTTTTCTTATTTATTTCTTTCGAGTCATCACGACATATTATAAACACTCAAATCAGTTTTTATTTATATATTTCGTGAAAATCATATATACTACTCATTTATCTATCGTTCATTTTTATCTATACACTTTGCTATCAATCAATTTTTTACATAACAAACTTCTTGTTATTCATTTTTCACTCAAGAATTGGCAAATTGCTCATTTTGTTCTTATCGTATGATAGTTTTATAAAATAATTAGAACTCCACATCTCGTGTCGAGATATGATGTTACGAAACCTACATTGAGTAGGATTATAGAACTCATACAAGTACAATCCCACTCCATCTGGGTTGTGCAAAATATATCTTAACGTAACTGTAATATATATCGGATTTTATCAATATTTTAAAAAGCGGTGTCTAGGTGCGAAGCGGGTGCAAAATGTCTCGTTTTACGCTTTTTCAAAACAAAAAATTCGTGCCTAGACACACTTTTTTCTTTTCTTTTTTCAAAATAGTATTTATAATTTTATATGTTTGATACATATTGTTTTAATTATTAAATAAATTTAGATTGATTAAAAAATTAAAATAATATTAAATAAGAAAGCCTTTTTTTTTTTTTTTTTACATCTATGCTCACCTAGTCCGGAGCTTGGCCTCCACGTTTCATCGCTATTTACACTTTTTAGAACACTATATTTTACACAACAAGATGACTTGTAATTATTTTAAAATATTAATCCAAAGAATTAATCGTCCAACAGATGTTCCTCCTAATAGATAAAAAGAGGACCGGCTTTAGCCCACCATATAGGCTAGGCGACAAGCTCCCTTCGACCTATGCAGTCTAATCTTACAAAGAGGACTTGAAGTTGAGTCGAGAGCTATAACAAGATAAAAACACACTTTTATAGTTTGGTTTTAGTCCTTATTTGGTGACCATTATTTTAAAAAGAAAAAAAAGAAAGTTTTTAATAGTATTTTTAGTATAACATGTGATTAAAAAGTAGAAAAAAAAGTTTGGATTAAGTGCAAAATAAAGAAATGGCGGTTTTTAAATGCTATTAAAGACAAATTTAACAAATTTTGATGACATGAGAGTTTTTCATACAAAATATCAAATGGGGTGAAGTTTTCTGCGATTTTCAATAGATAAAGTGTAAATCACACGTGAAAATATTTATATAGAGTTTTCTGTTATTAATCATTTCTATAACACGTAACAAAGTTTCAAATGAAACAAAAAGTGAAAACGTTTTTAAGAATACCCTCACAATACATAAAAATATATTTGAGAAATCAAAGGCAAATAGTTTATGCAAAAAGTAAAATAAATAAATAAATAAATATTTTAAACATAAACCTCTTCCGAAATTAGCTTAAAATATTAATTAAACTTATGGCACTACTCTAATTGAAGAGGAGTAACACATCTATTAAAGTAACTACTTTTGCACAATTCAACATCTAAAGCTTTTTGATAATAATAAGGAAAAATCTTGTTGTACAGAATTTTTTACCTAATCTTTCACCGAATTGATAAGTGGCGGTCCCCTATTGGTTGGGCGTCTGGGCCCACAGACGCCCACCCAATAGGGGGCCGCCCCTTGTCAATTCGGTGAAAGATTAGGTAAAAAATTATGTACA
>CAIGRF010055907.1:0-15976 GCA_903798235.1 Fraxinus ornus
TTGTAAATTTTCACCAGTAAATACACCCCTTTTTGGGACTTTGTTTCAAGAGGTTTGTTCCTTACACAATCGTCTGATCATTTCTTTAATTGTTGGCGAACTGAAAAACCGCGAAACAGGCGTATGTTTTCTTTTAACTTAAAATAAATGTTTAAAAAAGAAAAAGACCAAACAAGCTTATTATATAAGATAATTTGTTTGGATTTAAGTTTAAAATCTTCTTTATCTACACATACACATCACTTCGCAAAGAAAATTCCACCATTCACGTGCACATGCCAAAATGAAAGAGCATAATTTGTTTGGATTTAAATTAGTAAAATCTTGACTTCCATTCTTAAATAAATAAAATATGGTAATTTGCAAATAAAAAACATCCGTGACTTTGGCTCCATTAATTGAGATAATGCCTTGCATATTGACTTTCTATTAATTAAATTAAATAATATTAAATTTACTTAATATAAAAGAAAGAGTCATGAATGCTTCCATTCACATGTAGATTAATTTTCGTAATGATAGTAAGCTATAAAATCATATATATTTATAACATATTTTACTCTTAATTTCATTAAATTATATATATACATGTATGTGTATTAATTATTAAATTTGATTGGCACGTTAATCGTTTAGGACATGCATTGTTCATTCTACTGCAAGATAAAGTTAATAACAAGAACAATAGAACTATCAAGTACACACTAAATAAATATTAGGAAAGTATAAACATCCATCACGTTAATCATATGCATTGTTATAAATGCATAGTATTCGAACATGATAATTATGAAAATTAAGCACATGGTGTTATAGTACATGTAGCAGCTCTCACATCATGATACCACTAGTTGAGCAGAAAAGTTTATATATAAAAGAAAAAAAAAGGCTAATGGCACAAAACGTCCCTACATTTAGAGGGTATTGTGGATGCCGTCCCTACCTTTCATTTCTTGACATTTATGCCATTACCTTTTACTTTTCGTGCGCCTAAGGTCATTTTCACCATGTTTTGTGGATTTTACCTTTCATTCAATTGAAACAAAAAGAAAAGAAAAGAAAAGAAAAGAAAAGAAAAACAATTGAATAAATTGTAACTATTGGTCTAAACTTTTTAAAAAGTGCAAATAACCCACCAAACTTCACCTTCTTCCCAAAACTCGTCCATACCCTATCGCTGCCTGTCGGCCATTTTTAGGCCACCTTGACCACCGGATTTTTGCACCAACACCATCTTCTCATCAACCCTTAACATTCCTACACAAATTTCAGCCTCATTTTCAAAGGAACTCATGAGGGATCCGGTTAAAAAAAAATTGGAATACCAAAGCGTAGAGTTATATATATTGTGGGACACAGTGAGAGAAATTCAGAAAGAGGAGGAAGTAAAAGGGTATTGAATGCAGCGGTGGAGAGAGGCGGAGATGTCATCGGAGATAAGGTCTGCCATTCAAGAGCTGTTGGCTGCGGAAGAGAGGGACGACATTAAACCTGCTGTGGAGAGATGCAGAGATGATCTTCACACAACACTCCAAATTCCTGTCAAACCCTCTCTCTCTATGCAACCTTCTTATTCGAGTTCTTGGTTCATACCCCTCTGTGAGAGAGAGAGAGAGATCAATAATTTGTATGTTTATTTTGAGTGATTAATTCCTGAAAACATTTTTGTTTATACATGGGATACTTCAACTGTACTATATAAAGATAAGATTGGGCCAACAATGGCTGTCCTGAGGCAAGACATTCATAAGAATATCCAAGTAAATTACGAACTAAAGGCCAAATGGCTTCTTTGGTGTGTCTTGAAATTTGTGTAGGAATGTTAGGAGTTGATGATGAGATAGTGTTAGTGTGAAAATCCGGTGGCCAAGGTGGCCTAAAAATGGCCGGCAGGCAGCGATAAGGTGGGGGCGAGTTTTGGGAAGAATGTGAAGTTTGATGGGTTATTTGTACTTTTTAAAAAGTTTGAGCCAATAATTGCGATTTGTTCAATTGTTTTTTTTTTTTTGTTGTTTCAATTGAATGGAGGGTAAAATCGACAAAACATGGTGCAAATGACCTTAGGCACACGAAAAATGAAAGGTAAGGACATAAATATCAAGAAATGAAAGATAAAAATGATATACACAATACTCTCTAAAGATAGAGACGTTTTGTGTCAATTAACCAAAAATAAAATAAAAACAATCTTTAGCAGCCCACTGAGGGCGGACAAAAGACCAACACGTCTCTATCAAAACCTCAAAAGCTGCTTGCCTTCTCATCAACCCCTGGAGCTCAAAATGGGTGACACAAGTTTCCAATTCAAACCCAAACTCTGTATTATCCCTTCTCCACGTACAGGTTCACAAATGCCTATAAAGGCATAATCTTTGCCTGTTCTAATTAGAGGCCGTTTCCTTTTCCATTACAATGGCTCTTGTAACCAGAATCCCTTCTCTTTCTGCATCTTGTTCTGCTTCCTGTTCAACTACGAAAAACCAATCAAGAGAATCCAATTCTTTTAGTTTCACACCAATTTTTTCCATTAACTGTTCATTACATTCACAAGAAACTTCGCCTTTTACTGAAAAGCACTCTGTTGAAAGGTACGAAAGGGATAGCTGGCTGTACAAGTACCAGCTACAGAATTCCTTATCTTCCTCTTGCCCAGTTCCTCCTGATCTTGAATCCATCAGAGAGTATGATATTGCATTGCAGCTCCCGAAGCTAAAGAAATTACTAGAAGTTTTGAGAGAAAAGAGAGAGAGTGAAAATAGGGCTCAGAGACGGGGCCCTGGAAATGTTTTCTTGGTGGGGACAGGGCCTGGGGACCCTGAGTTGCTGACAGTGAAGGCATTGAGGGTGATACAGAGCGCTGATCTATTGTTGTATGATAGATTGGTGTCTAATGATGTGTTGAATTTGGTGTGTCCGACTGCTAGGCTTCTCTATGTTGGCAAAACTGCTGGGTACCATAGCAGAACCCAGGTTGGTTTTATGGTGTACTTTGTGCATCTTGCATCTTTCATTGTGTTAGTTTGGTGCTTTTGAGAATTGGGTGCGAAGGAACTTTTGAGTTTCGAAGTGGGTTTTTGCAAAAAGTTCAAAACTTTTATAAATTGAGACCATATTTGTGATTTGAATTTGATTTTTCTATTGATTTCTTTTATTTTTAGTAACTAAAATTTGCCCTCCTAGGAGAATTTGGTATTTTATATTTCTGGGGATTTGTACTAGAACTTGGATTTTAGAAAAATGGAACTCTGTCAAATTTGATAGTAATTTTTCCTTCACAGTGGGAATTTTTTAATTTGAGGTAGTAGTTGGAAGTACAGTTAGGTATGTGTTATGTTCTGGATGATTTCAGTTAAACCGGAGGAATTGAAAGGAGAAAAAAATTACCTTTTTTGGTATTTTGTAAAAAACATGGAATATAATCAGCTAGAGTACCAAGGGATTATTGACATACTTTATTTCCTTGTACTAGAGGTAGTTAAATGAACAATGTGCTTGGTTTTTATCATATTAGATGCAAAACTGAGATTGGTTTGTAGCTAATGTGAAATCTGACCAAGTGATCATTACTTAAATAGCTGTCTTTTAACATCTCTGTATATAAGTTCTTACTTAGCGGGAAGATGTGCTAATGGTAAGAGTGTTTCTGCAGGAGGAAATTCATGAATTGCTTTTGAGCTTTGCTGAAGTTGGGGCGAATGTAGTGAGGCTGAAAGGCGGGGATCCATTGGTGAGTTTTGATGTTTTTACATGTCCAAATTATACAAGCATGTAGATGTGATCAATCGAAATATTGTAGTTTTTTTAATAGAACATTTCATCAATTCTTGGAAGAGTTGAGTAGAGTTCCATAATGCTGTTGTTATGAATTAGATCGTGGAAATTACTGATTTTGGTTCATCAGGTATTTGGAAGGGGTGGAGAGGAAATGGACTTTCTGCAACAACAAGGAATTGAAGTTAATGTCATTCCAGGTATGGTGATTATGAAAATAAGCTCACAAGTTTTACAACTTTGGGCAGCATTTTTGAAAAATGATATAAAAAAGATTCACAATATCTTAAGTGTTCTTTCTTGTTTGTCAGTTTGTTTGTTATTTTTCCCTCTCGAGTTTGAGCAATGCAATTTAAGTAGAAGTGTGGTTATACAAACTATTCCTTTCTACTTCTTCTTCTTCTTCATTATTTATTTATTTATTTATTTTTTTGCATTGTTGATCGTGGAAGAAGGCACATGCCAGTTTTGTAATAAACTAGTAAACTAAAGGATACAAAATTTATGAAAAAGACTACCTATCCAGAATTTGAGAAGGAAAAGGGGAAGAACAATATAGCATTGGACCATGTTGTTTGAACATTGAAGTTCCTTCATGGCTTAGTAAGGAGCAAATACCTTTTTCGAATTGCACTCAGTAGAATTATATTTCACAATAGCTACCATAGAGGATACTGGCTTCCCCTTTTTTTAATTTTTTAGGTTTTCCTTCTGCTTTAAAGGATTCCCTTTTGTTTCGTACTTGGAGTTCACATGCAGTTATTAGCCTACTTGAAAGGAGGACAGAGTTAGCCCATTTCTGGCTCATGTTTATAAGTTGTTTCTAATTGTTCAAGCCATTTTTTATCCACACATTTCGAGGGTCCGACAAGTACTATTCACTTATCCTCCACTCATTTTAATCTATTTAGTTTCTGACTATATGTTGGCTCTAGTTTTGCCATGTTTGTTTATATCTATCTCTTTTTATTTTTTCATGTTAAAAATGAAAAACAAAAAAGAAATACTTCAATTTCCTGAACAAATTAATTTTGCACTTATCATTCATACCTGACTACTTTGAGTAGGTATGCACATTTTTTCCAAAGCTACTACTATTTCCCAGGTTCCTCCTGATATGGATAAGATGGACATACTGGCCAGTGTAATGCTCGAATTCTACTGTCATATGTTTTAGCAGATCTCTTCGAATTGGAGCTTGTTGCGGTTGCCTCTTATATAATAGAACAAGTTTTTTTTACGACAACGAAATCCTGATGTCAACTAAATTTAATATCACCTTAAAGGAGTTCATTCTGAGTAATAAATGCGCATATGTGGCAGGTATAACAGCTGCTTCTGGAATAGCTGCAGAACTGGGGATTCCATTGACGCACCGTGGTGTTGCAAATAGTGTTAGGTTTCTCACAGGCCACTCAAGAAATGGTGGGACAGATCCTCTATTTGTAGCAGAGAATGCAGCAGATCCTGATTCCACTCTGGTTGTTTATATGGGCTTGTCAACTCTCCCTTCTCTTGCCTCAAAATTGATGCATCATGGATTGCCACAAGATACAGCAGCAGTGGCTGTTGAACGAGGAACAACTCCTCAACAACGCATGGTGAGATACTTTTACATGTTTTTCTTCTTAGTTAATAGTTTTGGCTAGGCAACCCAGTTCTTACTCAGACTGGGCCATTCAATTTTAATGTTGTTTCATGATGAAATGCAAGAATGCGACTTTTTACAAATCTCAAAATTTGTTATCTATAAACTGGATTATTTCAATCTCAAGGCCCCAACTACAAATATTTTCTTTTGGGACAAGTGCAAGTCCCAACAACTGACATTCCTATTTTCAAATCTTACTTCACAAGATCATACATAAACTGAACTTTGAACGACTAAAGGAAAACATAAAAGAATAATTAAAAGGATGGTATTTTTTGCTGTGCACAATCAATAGCATCATTTACTCATATCTACATAAACATATTCTGATCTCCTGTAAAGAAGTGGTGAAAACTTCAGTTGCAGCTTTTTGAAGGTGCATTTTGTTCCACATTTTGATTTAAAAAAATTCACCATTCTAGTAGAATGTGATGTTATAGGAATTTTCTTGTTGACTTTATTCCACCTCTGCCAGTTTCATTTTTCAATAAAACCAGTTGGCTTACTATCTGAAGATCTCAACCTTGTCCACCTAAAAATATTTTTGTTTCCCACCATTGTGGCTCTAGTGTTTCATTGTATTGTTTCCATTCCTTTGTTGTCAGATATACAGTTTTCCACATTTGACTTGTAATTTTGGTGAAGTAATAAATGATTGAAGCTTATTTGCATTCATTTAGGTGTTTGCTGAACTGAAGGACCTTACTGATGAAATCGCGCTAAATCAGCTGGTATCGCCAACTCTAATCATCATTGGGAGAGTCGTTGCTTTGTCTCCCTTATGGCCGCATGTAAAGAAAGAGACTTCTGTTCTGATGGACACCAATTAGTCAATTGGTTCATGGCAACTGTGCCGTTACTTTTGTATGTTTGATCTTTGGCCTTTAGACATTTACGTTGGAGCAAATCTTGGTTGAGAAGGGTATTCAACATAGTGGAGTTGATGGCACTTGAGGATCTGTGCTGGATTTGGATCAAGAATGGTATTTCTCCTTGGATTGAGTCCAGTGTGCAGGTTTTTAATTTATGGCAATGCCAGTATGCGAGAGAGAATCTCAAATGATGAGTGGCTGGTACTTCTGTAATTTGAAGAATTTACCACATCTTCACTGTCATCTGAAAATTGCCAAATTTTTCGAAGGATACTCTGCTCTCCCAGGGCAGATGGCTTGAAATTTGCATATTGGTTCATCTTGGTTGCCAAATTTTGGCAGAATATGGTAATTTTTGTTATTATTCTACGAATAAATGCAAGAAGATTTTGTAAAAGTGAGTCTGCGTCATGTTACCTTGATCCTAGTTCAATCTAATTCTTTCAATAATTTGTGTTGATTCTCTTGTGTTCAATCAAGTGTGCTTATTTGTCGCTTAAAAAGTGAGACATATAAAATTAACATGGACGGATGACAACAATTTAAGAGTGTTACAAACTTGAAATGTTAGATCATGAATAGGGTTGGTATCGGAAATTAAAGTGTCTTCATTTTTCGTCCCGTTAACTTATTGAGCTCTAATCAAATCTTTGAAAACGCAAGATTCTAATTGAAATCCTCTCTCTCGAGGTAACGATTTTCGGGCAAGGTTTATTTATTTAGTCCCTGTTTTGTTTGGCTTAAAAACTTAATTAATTACATTGAAGTTAACTAAAATATTTTAGAAGACTCAATTTTTTTTTTTTTAAACCACTTTTCATCAACTTTTATCATAATCTATTAAAATTTGATTTTTAACTACACATTAGAGCATATACAAATTAACTCAGACACAAGATAGCTTCCAGAAGATGCTCTTGCTGATGTCTAATTCTGTTACAATTTAGTTAGAATTCTTACCTGAATGGAATATTTTTGTAACAGATTTAGCGTTGTATATATATTACTCGGTTGGTATCATTTTTATAAAGAAAATACACAGAAGTTTTCATTTCATCTCTGTACTTTATCTTCCTCTTTTATTCTTTCCAAAACATCCAGAATTTACATAGTATCAGAGCCATGACAGAGGCTAACAACATCGTGACAAATGATAGTGATAAGTGTATTTTGTACAATTATTTAGGCCTTTATGTACCAGTAGCAAACTAAAGTTGCTTTTAGAAACCTACCAATGCGATTGTGTGATGCAATTTCTAACGGGATTGAACGAGTCTTATTCTAATGTTCATGACCAGAATCGACCCCTTACCATCTGTAGTTAAGGTCTTCTCATACATTCAGCAACAAGAAAGACAACAGATAGACTTCACCTACATCTTCTGCAGAATCTATTGCTCTAGCTGCACGAAAAATTTCTTGTCCATGTAAGTCTGTCAATTCATCTGACTCTAAAAAAGGCCATATTGTACTTTTTTTTTTAACTGAAAGTTTGAATTTTATTGAAAGACCTCACTTGTGGCGGAGGAAAGCCGAGATTACAAAAAGACATTCAATTCCGTACACATCAACGTCTAAGATAAGGTAATTCCAAACTATCCGTATACAAAATCCCTCTAAGAACTGTCGGGGCTTCATCGCCAATGGACAGGTCAGCAGAGGATCCATCGCAGCCTTGTTTTGCAAGGAAATCAGCCGCAATATTAGCCTCACGAAACACATGATGAACTTGAGCTTTAAGCATGAAGATTAGTTCCAAAATTTCTTCCCAAAACTCACATAACCACCATAGGGTGCAGGCGCCTTTATTAAGCCATTCTACCATTATTTTTGAATCGGGTTCAACGATAATATTACTTAGTTGTAGGTCCCTACACAGACGAAGCCCATCAAGAAGGGCGCGTGCTTCAGCCACCATGTTAGTGCAAGACCCATAGTGACGAGAAAAACCAGCCCAACAAGCTCCCTTGCTGTCGTGCAGAATCCCACCACCGCCGGCTGGACCCGGGTTTCCTTTTGATGCACCATCAATATTTAACTTCAGCTGTTTGCCCTCAGGTTTCTTCCAGCTGATCAGTTGTACCTTGATATGTTTAACAGCGTTTATAGGGCAGTTTAAGGAGTGCAAACAAGAAACATCGCGAGCTGAAATTTTCCTGTACCTTGTTTATCAGAATAGCAATCTGGGAAAGCATAGACTTGATCTGCCAGACAGATTTCTGCCACGAACTGGGGTGTTCTCCCATACGGGACTCACATCTACTTTTTCATAAATTCCATGTAATGATTAGTGGAGTGACGCCGCGAAGTACTCCAACCTGTGAAGATCTACAGACATGTTTACCCCATAAGTCCATCATACCTTTCCAAGTAGTTACAGTAGAGAGATAAATTGAAGTGGGATGCAAAATAATTCCAAACATTTTTTTGCCATTTCCCCATTACACAGCACATGATCGATGGTTTCCATTGAGGGCTTAGCACAACATTCGCATTTAGAAGCCATAGGAATCCCAATATTTTGGACCACTACATCAACAGGTAGGCATTTTAGAAGAGCTCGCCAAGAGACAAAAGAAATTCTTGAGGAACATGGTGTTGCCACAGCCATTTTTTCCATGGACAGATTTCCCCTTTTTTCCGAATTAACTCAGAGGCTGTTTTAGTAGAGAAGGAACGATCTTTATTGGGCTTCCATAAATACTGATCTTGGGTTTCATACTACAAAATTGCAGGCTACAACTTTGATTCTTATTTATTGTAGGCAATGCCAAGCTACCAATCTGCAGCTACTATCATATGGTGGGTCATACTGCTGAGAAATGCTACAAACTTAATGGCTATACCCCTGACCATAAGCTTCATGGTAAAGGGAAACCAATTCGAGCCTATACCAATCAAGCTTCAGTCCAATATGATGATGACAATGGTGTTTCACATGCCAACCCAATATCACTAAGCAATGGTCAATATCATGAGTTGATTACATTGCTCAATACCAAGGGGTCATCTACCGTTATGCCATCTGCTAATCACGTCCAGAAATTGACCTCCACACCTAATCCATTACCATCCATATCCGGTATATCACTTTATCTTTTAGCTCACACCATACAAAATTTTGCGCTACTACAGCCTATTTGAATTATTGATACTGGTGATACAGATCATATGATCTGTAACTTCTCCTATTTTACTCCTATAACTTCTTCAGTTTCTTACTCAGTTAGGATGCCCAATGGAACTTTGTCTCCTCTTACACATATAGGGGTTGTGCAGTTAATTGAGTCTATCATTTTGCGAGATGTCGTCTGTATCCCCTCTTTTACTTTCGATTTAATCTTTGTTAGAAAGCTTACTTCTCAATTACACTGTTGTCTTGTTTTCTAATTGATGACAATTTGTGCCTGTCATATCATTTGATCAAGATAGCTAGCTACAAATGGAAAGTAAAAGATGTCGTGTGATAAGTGTATATTATACACTTATTCGGGGTCCTAAAATATCGATATTTGTAGTTTTTTTTTTGACAAAATATATCCTAAATTGTTGTATTTTATGTTAAACTCAATGGTTCAATATTCCACATAAGTTGAATTAATTACGTTTTTATCTGATCCATTGGAGGCCTTAATCAATGTTTGGGTGTTTGGCTGATAACGCCAGTTCCTCTTTTCTTCTTTACATCAAGGGAAAGGGCTTCACCATATCCACTTTTGCTTATACATTAATTAGCATGTTACTTTTCTTACATTCTTATTTATTTATTGAGTCCCTGTTTGTTTTGGCTTAAAAACTTAATTAATTACATTGAAGTTAACTAAAATATTTTGTAGGACTCAATTTTTATTAATTTTTCAGACACACATTTCATCAACTCCTATCAAAATATACTAAAAATCTAATTTTTAGCTACACATTAGAGCATATACAAATCAAGAATTATGCTATTTGTACCCTTTGAAGTACACTTTGGTTTACTCAACCCCACTCCCTTCCTCACATGGGGGTCGGGTCCCACATCCAATAAATGCGTGGGACTCGACCCCCATGTGAGGGAGGGGGTGGGGTTGGGTAAACTAAAGTGTACCTCAAAGGGTATATGTAGCACGGTTGACAAATCAACTCAGACACAATATAGCTTATAGAAGATGTTCTTGTTGATGTGTAATTTTGTTATAATTTTAGTTAGAACTCTTAGCTATAAGGAGTATTTTTGTAACATATTTAGCGTTGTGTACGTGTGTGTGTGTGTATTACACGGTTGGACCGAATGGTATCATTTTCGTAGTGATTAGTGTATTTTGCACATTTATTTAGGTCTTTGAAGTAGATTGTTTAGTGGAGATTTTTATGAATTATGGCTTAATTTTATTAGTATTGTGTTTGCTAGGTGATGATCGATGAAAATTGCATAATTGGAGAAAAAAGGATGAAAAATGACTCACTTTCAAGACATTCAAAGTTTTGGGGAATAAAGTGAAAAGTTGTGTCTGACTTCACGACAAATATTCGAGAGTGTTGTTAGTCAATTGAATGAGAAAAGAAGTCAAATGGGTGAAACATAGTCAAAGTATTCTCACACATCAACTTTTAGCTAAACAAATTACGCTCCAGATTTTTAGCATCAGATTAAAATCCATTTTCTCATAGTAGACATTAAAATTGGAAATATGATATGTTTAGAAGAATTGTAGTCCTTTGAGTTAGATTTCCAACATACTTTGAATATCGAGAGAGAAAGATATGACAAAAATACTAATAACCTAACATGGTCATAACCTTGCGTGCGCATGGTATAAATGCCATGCGTTTGCATGGACCTTCTATAGGCTTGACCGAGGCTAAAAACACTATTCCTGCATATTTTTCACCTTTTTAACCTACAAGAAGCTGTCTAGAGCATAATTATCACATATTCTTTGATCAAAGCGAAGCCTAACAAGAGTTTTAGAGAGAATTAACATAAGAAGTTGAAGATTCAAGGCTCAAATCAAATAAAAGTGAAAGAAATTTATTCGTCGAGCTCTTACATCTATTCTAATTTGGTGATGACTTTTCCTTACTCTTTGTTTAATTTATATCAAATATGTCATGATAAACTTCTTTTTTTGTACTTGATGAAGGGTGAAATCACATGTCATGTGTTTTTGATTTATTGAATTGATAGTTTAGTGAATTCTTATGTTGGTAATTAATTATGCATTTTTATTATGTTATTTGATTGCTTAGTTACAATTATACAACTTGTTGCTTATTGTAGTATTGTGAGACTCATATTAGGTTAGAACATTGTATAATGACAAATGGGCAATGGGTGTTAGGAATAACATTTGTGGCGTGTGGATCTTATGTGATAATCACGTGGTTGAATGCATCTCTTTGCATATGAATTCGGACTAGGAATAGGGTTGGGTCGTGTTTAAGATATGTTTGGTTTATCTTGGAGAAAAATATTAAACAATATATGATTATCAATTGTCACGAACACTTGAACAACACTAACTGCGTGATTTGAGAAGTAGAAATAGATGCCAATAGGTAGATTCTGAAATCCAATACATTTACTTCATAACTTGATATAAACAACCCATTTAACACCATTTTTGGACACAACTGGTACATTCCAAAATCACCGCTACTCGTGCATCTTTCGCTGAGCTCTTGCTCAAGTGATAGGGTTATACGTGAAATTCTTATTTCGCGATTTCAAGGCTTTTTCTCGGCCCACCTGTTTTGTACCCTACCTATAAATAACAAAACTCTTTCGTACGAAATTTTTAAGGTTGAACATAAAGAGAAAAAGGATATAGAGTGATTCCTTCATATTATATTCTTTAAACCTTCATCTGTGTGAGAGTTTTGGTAAGAAAAACATCAGTCTATTAATCCAAATACCAAACCACTACTTTCTCTACATCTGGCCAGAGTTCTGAAGATCGAAGGAAGTTGACAGGAGTTCCTGTCTGTGAAGAACGGGTCGTTTTTCATGATCTATGGGAGATAAACGAATTCACAAGACTTGGAGTGCTGCAGGGTAACATATTCCATGGAGAACTTTGGCAACATCAGCTAAGGATTGGTGCAGGGGAGCACGGGATCCACGAAGAGCTGTGAGGAGTATAGTCGAGAGATTAGATAGTACGGGTCGTCTAGTCGGTAGACTGTAAGTTATTAAATTCGTTTATAGTGGATTGACTAGCAAAGTGCCCGGAGTTTTTTTTCAGTTGGGTTTCTTCGTGATCATTCTGGTGTTGATTTACTACATTCATTATATTGGTTGATCATACAACTGTGGTATTCAAAGTTAGGACTAAATTGACTTGTATGAATAATCATCTAAAAAAATAAATTAAAAAGTGACTTGTTGCTGTTAATTCATTAACAATTTTAATTTCGCATTATACACCTATTCACCTCCGTCCAAGTGTTATTAGGGTCGAACTATGCATTTTTCAATTGGTATCAGAGCCTTATATCGATTCCCGACCTTTATCATATTATTCTAGATGAGTCAGTCCTTGTTTGTGCCTCCGTACTTCGAAGAGAGAAATTATGCTTATTGAAAAGTTTGAATGAGAGCTTTCCTTAGAGCATTGGATGAACGTATTTCGATTAGCGTTCAAAATGGGTGGGCTCCACCTACAACAACTATTGCAGGTGTAGTCACACCCACGACATCTCATTATGGACCAAAATTAATTTAGATGGGTGTAACAGTAAAGGTATTCATACCCTGTTCGTGGCTATGTCTGCTGAGGAGTTTGGGCGAGTGTTGATGTGAGAAACTGCTAAAGACGTTTGGGATATATTGAAAACCACATACGAGGGAACTAAAACCGTTAAAAACTCAAAATTGCAGATGTTGACCATTAAATTTGAAGATATTAGAATGAAGGACGATGAATTCTATGCGAAGTTGAATGATATAGTTAATTCTAGCCTTAACTTAGGTGAAAAGATCCCTGAGTCAAAAATTGTTAGGAAAGTCCTTAGATCATTGCCCGAGAGGTTTAGACCTAATGTCACTGTGATAGAAGAGAGTAAGGACTTAGATGCTGTTAAGATTGAGGAACTCATATGATCGTTTCAAACTTATGAACTCACTGTTTCACACCCCAAAAAGATTAAATCGATCGCCACGAATACTGTTAGAGAAGATGAGAGTGAGTCCACTAATAACGAGACACTTAGGGATGACGAAATAATTTATTTTGTTAAAAAACTCCAGAAGGTGATGAGGAATCAGAGAAAGCCTCAGGAGCGAAATAGTGATGTCCCTATTAAACTCTCGAGAGGTATACGTGAGAAAAACACCTCTAGGACTCCCATTAAGAAATCTCAATCTGTTCAATGCCATGAGTGCAAGAGATTTGGTCACATTAGGAGTGAATGTCCTAATTTGAAGAGGAGTTTGGGTGAAGAACTCTGTGACCATGAGTGATGATGAGTCAGATTCCAGTTCTCAGACTGAGATATCTGGTGGTGAAGATGAACAAAATTATATGGCCTTCACCTCGATTACTATAATCGAATCTGACCGTAAGATTGAGAAAGGAAAAATGGAGGAAGAGAGTGAATGGTCTGAAGAATAGATAAATTGTTGTGCTCAAAGCTCAAAATAACTTCATATGATATCTTGACAGTGCATGTTCAACACATATGTGTGGTGACAAAGCTTTGTTTTCTTCAATTGATGAGTGGAATGGCGATGTAGTTACATTTGGTGATGGAGCCACTGCACCGATACTAGGAAAAGAAGTCGTGAGTATTGCTGGACTACCTACCATCTCAGATGTGTTGTATGTGAATGGTTTGTTGTAACGCCCCGAGTTTCGTGAACCTGAAGTGCCACGTCATCCTCATATGTCTTGAACTTAATAAAAACATTTGTGGAAATAACTAAATTTTAAAGATCACATATATAATTGTGAACCTCATCGGCAACAAAAACTCATTTGATTTACTTAGGATAATTGATTAAACTTTAAATCTTAAGTTTGAAATAACTGAAATGACAAAGTAAGTTAATAAGATTCACAATGAGTAAATTTTAAGAGTAAATAACTTCATATATTAAATCATGCCACCACTACCCATCAAACTCGTCCGTCTCCGAAATATACAAATGTTGTTAAAATAAAGGAATGAGTATTTCAAAGAAATACTCAGTAGACTCATCACCAATAATTAATTTACAGAATAATTGAATACATAAATTATGCAATTTATACAGTGACATTTTCATCATCATCATAGGCTCATTTTCATAAAAAATCATAGGGTGTGGGTAGTCTCGTCTCATGCATTTAAGCACATAAGTTATGCATAACGTCATCTTATCTCATAAGAGATAGTCTCGTCTCTTCTCATGCATTAAAGCATATAAGTTATGACAAGCATAACAACATCATTTATCTCATAAGAGATATTCTCGTCTTATGCATTAAAGCATATAAATCATGTAAAGTCACATAATACATGCAATTATAATTTAAACTAATTAATGGGGGCGAGTCCACCTCAGTTTATCTCGAGTCACATAAAAAGGTGGATCGGGAAGTAACCTCAATCTCTTAATCGTCCGCACGTTTCGTCTAGCCAAAATAAGAAATAAGCATAGTATTTCAAAATTTTAAAGGTATAAATCATAAAGTAAAACTTAGGGACTTAAATGGAGATTTATTAAACCTGAAATTTGAAAAGTTTAAGGTCTGAAAATAGATTTTTAGGAATTAGGGGACTGACTGTGGGGAAAATAAGAACCCTAGGGGCTGATTTATTAACAATCGAAACTTGGGACCGAAATAAATAACTTTTAAAACTTGGGGCTTAAGGGATAATTTTCTAAAAATCAATTTATACACAAAAACATATATCTCACCCCCCCTCTCTCATTTCGGTACAGAAAGGAGGGGAGAGCCAGTGACGGGAAGGGGCTTCGTCCCTTCCTCCGATTCGACGGTCGATAGGCAGTCGGTGTCAGCACCATCGTCGCGTGGTGGCGTCGGTTCGTGTGTGGAGGCGCTGGGGAAATTTTGGTGTATGGACCGCAAGCTAAAAGGCTCAGATTCTTGGGTTTTTCTAGTGGTAATCAAGCTGGAAATGGGTGGAGGATGAGTTAAGTTTATGGGTTAGGTTATTTCTTGGATTTAATGGTTGTTTGGTGTTGATTTTGGGGTGTAGGGGCTGTCGATAAGGGTGGTATTTGGAGATGGTGGTGGAGTTGAGTTTCGGCTGCAGCTTGTGTGTGTGCAGTTGGGATGTTCGAATGGATAGCATTTCGAAGTTGGGTTTGAGGCTTAAGATTTGTGTGAAATGATCATCTTGTTGGTGCCAGAAATTGAGGTTCTAGCATCAACGTGATTCTTTCGCTGTAAAAATGAAAAATTTGTGGGAGAGGGATTTTTCTTACCTAGTGGCTACTTGGTTACGTGAATGGTGAGGAGGAGAGGGAATAGAGTTATATGAACAGTAATTTTAGGGCACAAAAACCTAAGGGTTAAATGGGCCAAGAATTTGGGCTACCAGGATTTTCCTAATAAGATTTAAGTTAATTGGATTAAAATAATCGAGATTGGACTGACAAAATGTTGGACCCTAAATAATAAAATATTGTACTTAAAATTATTAAAATCTGGATTTAACAAAATGATAAGGAATTTGGTACTTTAAAATATTC
>CAIGRF010055911.1:0-12215 GCA_903798235.1 Fraxinus ornus
CTAGCATGTATGAAGCATAAAAACAGCTTTATTTCTATAGTTCAGATGGCAAGAAGTTACCAAGTTTTATCACTTGTAACAACAGTAAATATTATAGTACGCATAATAGGTTTTTTATTTCTCTATGATACCAATGAAAATAATTTAATGTTAGTAAAACAAAAAGTAGCTGTTGTTAAAACTTTTCCCAACTGGAAAAGGGAGAAGTGGCTGAACATGTTTAAGTAGGAACAATCTTCCGGAGTCTAGTTGATGCAGAACGCAATAGAGAAAGAACGAGACTTGTAGAAGAAAGAAAAAGAGAAGAAAAGGAAGAGAATAGAAAGAATATAGAGGGAGAAGATATAAGTTTAATCAGTAATCAAGTCTCACTTTTATAAGGTTGCAAGTAACCTAATTTAAGTTGGAAAATGGTTAAAGAAATAATGTAAAATACTATAAAACCTATAAAACAAAATCCTAATTACGTTTCCTAAAATAATTATTTAATTAGGAAGTCTTCTACATATAATGTCTCCCATCACTGGTTTTCTACATCTTTGAAGGTAATATTCTTCCTCCATCGGACCCTTCTTTTGACACTATATAGTTTAATTTCAGGGAATGAAAACCAGGCCTAATAATGCAAAATGTTGCAAACTAGACCAGAATCTGGTGATCTGTATAACTTTGTGAATGTAGTGGAAGAGCATGAATTCCATACCTATTTTTCTTTTAATTCTAGGGGGCATCAACTGTTTGTCACGTTGCCTTCCCTCATTATCTCTCTCTCAAATTCCCTTAGTCGTACTTGTCGTTCCTTTCCTTTTCATATTTTACCGACATATCAAGATTTGATAGTTGAAACACCAAATCTGCTACAGCTCTTATCATATTTATGTTTCTTTTGGCAGGTATGTAAATACTTCTTGGAAGCAGTAGAGAAGAAGCAGTATGGATGGTTTTGGGTATGCCCAAATGGTGGTAAAGACTGCCAGTACAGGCATGCACTTCCTCCTGGATATGTTGTAAAATCTCAGATGAAGGCTCTGATAGAGGAAGAAACTGAAAAGATAACCATAGAGGAAGAGATAGAAAATCAGGTTCTTTTGGAAATCAGCAATGACTTTCAATGTCATGAACTACTTCTATTGCATTTCTTTTATACATGTATCAATTGCCATTCTCTTCTGCCTCCCCAAAACTGTAAAGTTATCGTGCTGACAGGTTTAATTTTCTATTTCCAGCGTGCGAAGGTTGCTACTACAACTCCTATGACTCCGGAGTTATTCATGCAATGGAAGAAGAAGAAGATGGAAGAGAGAGAAACTGGCTTGGCTGCATTGAGGGCTGAGAGAGCTAAGAATGACCGTATGAGGTATCCATTATCTGCTTACAGTTACATGTCTCCATTCAGCTATTTTTGCTCGTGTGCCTTTATTTGCAATTTTGCATTAAACATTCACTTCATATTTTTTTCCTATCTATTGCAGTGGTCGTGAATTGTTCTTGTCAGACGCTAGCTTGTTTGTGGATGATGCTGAGGCTTATGACAAATACCAAAGAGAAGAAGAACCAGATACTCAGCAAAAGGTCACTATTTTTCTGTTTGCCCTGTTATGTTTTGTCAAATACTTGTTGCAGATTTCATTAAATTCTACAATCAGGTATAAAAGTTAAAAAATCTTGGATCTTTTTTTTTTCCCCAATCACACAATATTATTTGTTTATTTAATATTTTCTGGGAGGGGGTGGTTCTGAGGATGGAGAGAATTTAAGATGAGATTTAAGGGAGCCTAATTCAATTACAATCGCACTTCATAAGGGCCAGCCTAGAAAACCAGGAGAGTTAGATTCTCATCCCGGATGCGTCACAATTGGTGATATAGATGTATAAATTGATTGAAAAACAATATTGATAATAATGCCAGAAGTTCCATTGCTGTCAGCCTCAGGGAATGTGGACGGCTAAGCCACTCCAGGTTCTGCTCTTCATTTAGGTTAACTGATAACCTAATCAAGCACAAATTTTTTTTTTTTCAAAAGATCAAGAAAACTTTTGTTCCATTTCTTAGCTTAAGCTAAGTGATGTTCCTGCAACCTTGTGTTGGTCCATTTAGTCATCATATGTTTGTCTGAAGTAAATACTATTTGATCCATTTAGATCTAGGGTACCCTTCTCATAGATGTCTGAAATTGTCACTTTTTTGATACTTGTATATCAAGTGTAACAATTTTAGAGTGCAATGGATCCCTAGTTTACTATAGGAGGTTTAAGTGAAATCCTATGTTATATCTTGTCTCTTTAAAGATTCGAATGTTGCTCAGCATAGTCCACTGGTTGAGACAATGAGCAATCTACACATGGCAATGCATGCTCATAAGTGGCCAGCAGTGTTTGGTCTGATGCTGGCTTTGTTTGGACTTAGTGCTAGCTCTGGCAATGATAGCCTTGAGCGTTGGCACTGACAGGCCATGTAACTTTGGCATGAAGCAAGGCAAGTACAATTTGTTGCTCATGTCATTGATAAACTTGATTGCAGCGTATTAATACTTTTGCTGCTTATTCTCTGTTGCTTTCAAATTTTGAGGCAGAAAGGCCGATATCCATTGGCCCTTGGAATTGCCAATGGTGTCGAGCATGCACCCTGTTACACTCTTATACCCCTTCTTTGCATTCAGTCTTATACCTTACTGACCCTGAACACTGAAATTGATAAGACACGTGGTATAACATTGTGTTCCAACCATATAATTCAATCGCCTTCAAAATAAGACCCAGTTGGTATCTATGGTGCATTCTGCAGATTTTGCAGAGAATAACTTCAAGAAGAGAATAGGAGGAAAGATGGTTTTTTTATATTACTAAAGTATGAAGAAAGAAAGAAGACAACAGTTGAGTTGCAAAAGAAGATAGGATTTTCTCCTTTATTAGGGAGTCGGAATAAAGAAGGAAATGGATGGTGCTTTTGTAAGCAAGAAAACCAAGGTGGAGGCGTGGAACATAAATCACTTTTAATAAATCTCAGAGAGAGAGAGAGAGACACTTGCCTTATCTACTTTTCAAGGGTTGGAAAGGGGTTTAAAATCCCCAGTTGCATGGCTCCCTCATCGTTTCTGTTATATCTTCTGAAATATTGCTAAACTTACTCATGTATTTTCCGTACAATCTTCTTCCTCCAACCAAATCTTAGAAGTGTTTATAGAGACTTGTGGGATCTATCTCAGAAGAAACAAAACTTGCCCTGACATGGGTGAAGTTGAACTAGAAAGAATACTATTGCATATCTTATTTGTTGTTTTGGAAATTATGGGTTACTCATAGTAATCAATCATGCTCATTGATGTGTTGTGTTACTTGTCATGTGGGCTCTAAAGTCTTTCAATTTTTGATTGTTCTGTCCACATAATCTGTGATGACTGAAAGTTAAAAAGATGTGCATTAGAGCAGTGTTTCTACTCTTTATAGGCATGACCTATTGCCTTAGCCATTCAAGTAATTCTCATTAGATTCATTTTTAATGACCTACAATCTTGGAAGTCGATGTTTTTACTTTCTTTCTCCCCACAGTTTTATACACCCTCTATGATGTTAATAGTTTAGTCATTTCAGTAGCATTTGCTGAGAATGTCCATCTATTTCAGGTCGATAAAGATTATTCCACAGATAGGCCAAATTCCTCCACGTCTACACGTGATGCTGAAGATATTCCTGATAATGATGACAACACAGAGGAAGAGGATGATGATGATCTTGACATAGACGAGTTAAATGAATTGGAAGCTAGCCTATCGAGAACAACACTACAAATTAGAGAACCAGTTGACAATGTGTGATAAGCAGCAGAGTGAAACAGCTATGCACATCTTTTCCTCGACTCATTCAACTCTTGGATATTGCTTAATCGTGGCTGGCTACCTGCTGAAGTTATTGCGGGAGAGAGATTGTGAGGATTTCCTGATGCAGTCCTGGCACAGTAATGTTTATTTTGGATCTCTATATTCGAAATCTGTTGTACTTTCCAATCCTAGCCTTTGCCAGATTCACTAACTATTAGAATTATGAACATCCGGAGTTCATTGTTTTGCATGATCACACACGTCAAAGAAAGGGAGAATCCTTTCTTCTCTTTTAAATAATTAAATTGGGAACTCTTAGGGGCTTTGCGTAATTGTGGAATTTCTGAAACTGTGTCATCCCCCTGGGATCTCTTTAGACATTACTACATTAGATCATATTGGCTTGTGGATTTCTCACAACCGTAATCTTTTTGGTGGATTTCAGTTGCCACCGCAGTGGACTCTTTGGACCAGCTTAAGATCATATTCTTTTCTTTCCTTTGTTTTTCATTGGCATTGAAGTAGCAAAACATCTGTTGCAGTTCAACGTAGCGAGAAATAACAAATTCTTGGCAGTTAAATAATTGTTCACCATCCTAAAAGCTTATAGATAAAGTTGGGATAAATCGAATTCTTCCTGATACTGATTACCAAAAATTTGAATAGAGCAACTTCATTCTTCTCTTAGCCATGTCATGTCAACAAATAGGACAATGCTACCTAATCTTTTTACTTTTACCTATCACAATAGGGTGTGGGGATCACATTTTTTAGAGTTTTTTTTTTTATTTATGCTGGTCACATATATATGTGAGAGGATATAACATTTTCAATAAGGAGAATTCGGTACAAATAGTTGTATTCTAACAAACGATAAAGCTTTTTGTACACCAAATTTGACAATTTGACGTACATTTCCCTCATAATGGGGGATTGAGTATACATCAAGTTTGATCCATACGATTAATCACAGATACAGTACTATGGGACAAATGTACCATCTACCTCTATCCTTTTTCATCATTTAACCTTTTCTATGAATTAGGAATTATCTGTTCACCCGCATATATGGGCCACAACTACCGTTGATCACTTCACATAAATTGAGCTTCATATTCTCTCTCTCAACATCGCCATGTTCATTTCTAAAGATCAGCAGATAACAAACTTATCCCAAAGGGAAGAAAAACTAAAGATGCACCAGACCACATTATTCATCTATAAGATCCTTCAGGGTTGCAAGTTAATTAAAAAATATTATCGATGTGTTTGATAGGAACTTAACATTGAAGGCAATTAGTTTGTTTCTTTGGCTACAGATGGAACTTGGAGAAAATCAAGTGCTACTAAACAATTTGCCTCATTTGCATCCTAAAATTTGACCATCATTCGCAACATCAAGGACTGACACCCAAGTATGCTTCCATGAATTGATAAAGAAGTCAACTTTAACCAATAAGGTAGATGTTAATTATGTAAACGGAAATCTATCAGCCATAGAAATTTGCTGCTGAATAATTTAAACAAGATTTCACATTCCAATGCCTACACTTTATCGGAGATATTGCACCATCAAATATAAGTGTCGGGCAATGAACTCATGGAATATTACAAAATATTATTTGGTAATGGCGAATGGAGCTATTATAATCAATGTGGTAAGAGAATGGATGGAACAAATAAGCAAAGATAAAACCTCATCATCTAAGTTGTAAAAGAGCATTACGAAAAGGAGAGGCAATTTTTTATAAAGAGAGCACATCTCGGAGAAGTATGGAATAATGCCTTATTGAGTTGAATTTTGATTCAAGCTCAGAAGGTCTACAATAAACTAAGAATTAGTGTAATGAAGTGTGTTAACATGATAGGAAGGAAACCTATTTCATAGATAATTCTCTCCCTCACACTGTTTATCGAACTATCTACACAAGAGTTCCCATGTCATCACTTACTTTACCATCATAATCTGGATCCATGAATCTTATAAGCATAATATCAGTAGTTGCCAAGATGTCATCACAGCTGCATTCGGATTGTATTTATTTTAATTAGATTCAGAATACAACCATTCGACTGGTAGATGCATTTCAGGATTTCTCGTGTGAAAATTACACTGGTCTAGGATTTCATTCCCATAATCCGAATCCAATATGCAAAACTTCAGATTTGAAATAATTTCATTTCATGAACTAATGAAATGTTATGTTATTTTCGAATTACAGACATTATATTTGCAATAATGTCATTTTGTGAAATCGAAACAAAAGAGTGCATATAGAAGCGCATTTTATAAATAAAAAGAATCATAAACAGCCCTTATAAAGTAATTATGGTCTTGGTTGCATAGAATTAATTGGCACAGGCAGAATTGGCATGAAAAGCAAAACACATCTGACTAATTGAGGCAACCAGGATTATTAAAAAAACTGAATGATCAGCCGTATAAAAAATAAATGAACAAATGCAGTTAAGAACAGATCCTGTAGAAAAGTAACAATCTTCAAAGACTAGAAATTATCAAAGGCGCATAAAGAAAGCGAAAAGAAAGAATGAAGGACGCGAAATGACAAAAATTTCCATTAACCAAATGCGAAAGCAACTGTCAAATAAAATTCGAAGCTATTCAAATAGACATTTTAAAGGCAAAAGAAAGTGGCAAAAAAGATACACAAATTGAAACTTTTTTGAGCAATCTACTAATAACTTCACAACACAACTCGCAATTGAAAATGTGAGGCCGGTTTAATTGCAAAAAACGAGTACCATTTATATCTCAGATTTCAAAGCTCAAACTCTTCTTCCCGAAGAGCCATCTCTGCTGCCTCTTCCTCCTCGTCATCAAGCACAAAGTACTCATTCTTCTCAACTGGCCTAAACATGTAAAAGATCACAGCATAAAAGGCGAGACTTGCACACTCCTCGGTTGCATTCGCCACCCACTGGTACTTGTAGGCAGCAATAGTCCTGAGCGCAAACACCACAATCCTTGTGAAGTACAAGTACCCAATCACTACAATGTAAAATTGTCTAAAAAGGGTCAATTTCGCCAAGTTCCTTGCAGCCTTCCCATCAGTCTTGGAGGTCTCCTTCAATGACCTAATCGACCACACAATTGGGAAAATAATTGCGCAGCAACATATAATATCCACCAACAGAAACAATTGATTCCAAGTCACCCAATCTTTGATAAATGGCCCTGTCTCGCCAATCACAATGGAGGCTACATTTGCCAACACCTGTAACGGAATCACAATCATCAACACCTTCTTCTCCTTCTCCTGCAAGAAGGGCTTCAAGAACGACCACCCAGTACCAATCAAAACAATAACGGTAAACAACAGAACCACCCTAATAAACTGAAATATGTAAAACAAAATGTCCCACCCATGTGGGGTGCCAGTAACTTTCACATAATGCTTATCCTCTGCGGCACTAAGCAAATTCAAGGCCTTAATAATTACCAAAGCCCCCATAAGAGCATGGATTCGGTGAACTGATTTTTTGTTCTGCAAACAAAAGTAAACCCAGAAAGCAAAGAAAGCAAAATAAAGTAACGAAAAGAAGGAATACATGGTCGGCAATTGAGTTAGACCAGCAGATAGAAAATCCTTGACTCGGCCTCGGCCGTCAAGATTGTAAAGCTCAGTGTGGACGTCCATGGAAACAGTGGATTCGGGGGCACAATTGGCAAAGAAAAGTGAGTATTCATTCGGGGAGGTAATGGGGTAAGTGTGGTTGAAGGAGGACTGAGGCGGCGGGGACAGGTCTTGGAAGGTGAAGAGAAGATGAATGTACTTGGAATCGAGAACGCAGAAAGAAGGGTTCTGCTGGAGTTCAACAAGGACTTGAATAAGGGATTCTTCGAAGAGAAGAAAGAATCCAAAGCGGGAGGGTTCTGGCAAGGAAAGAGAGGAAATGACGAAAACGGAGGGAACGAAAATGGTGGCTTGGCCAGTGTGTGTAAAACCAAATCTCTCGTGAGTCAGATGTGATATTGAGATTCTTGATCTCGATAGAGGTTGGGTGGAGGAGGGTAGCGAAGAGGAAAGGATGAGGAAGTGAAATTTGGTCATTTTCATGGGGTTAAAAGTGGTGGCGATGCGGCGGTAGCAGAGCCTAGTAACGATAAGTGGATTGGATCAAAACGGAGATTGGATCTGTATTTGTAGTGAATTTCACATTTAGGAGCTTTCTGACGGTGGGGGTGGAGGAAGCAGATGGAGGCAGAGGAGAAGAGAGAGTGTGTGTGTTTTTTTTTTATATTTTCATAAATTTTGGACTTATTTGCATTTTTTAAAAAGCTTAGGAGTGAGATTGTAATTTATTCTTTATTTTTCTTTTCTTTTCTTTTTTTGTTTTATTCATATATGAAAGTATATCGGTCATTTTACATTAAAGTGGGTGAAAAAGACGTTTTTCGCAATGAAACGTTGAAATATGGGTGAAAATGTCAAATAATGAAATGTATGGACGTTTTCCCACAATAACAATAAAAGGTGCGGATGTTATGTTCTAATTACCCTTGTAAATTCTACATTTGTTGGGTTTGAACTAGTAATGGCAAAAAAATCAGCCTTGCCCTGTTTTGACAGGGCCCACGCCCTGAATGGGGTGAAAAAAACTCTCCCCAACGAGCGGGGCAGGGCCGCCCCATGAAGAATAAAAAAACTAATCCACTACAAATTTTTTAAAAAAAAATCAGTTAACTGAAAATTTTTGAAAAAAAAAAAGGTCCCATCTAAGGCTGGGTGGGACGGGATGGGGTGAGGAAGTGGCACCCGCCCCGAACTCGCCCGCTACCATCTCTAGTTTGAACTTTAATTAATAGAATGGATTGGGCCAAGTCTTTGGGAAAAATTCATAACTACAAATCCTTCAAAGTTGATTAATCATGATAGCCAAGTGTATATTAGCCCTTGTTTGGTCCCATTATTTTTAAAATATATTTTTCTCTATCTTATTTTTAATCACATATTTTTCAATAAAATAAATTACACGCAAATCTAAAATTTTTCCTTATTTTTTAACAATTCGTTCTACATAAAAATAGTATTCTGAAATACATTATGGACAAAAAAGGAAAATCAAACAGGCTCTTAGTATCACTGCATATTAAAAGAGTGAATACATTGGCGAGACACGTGTCGTCATTTACTGTCGTCGTAATTCAATATTTTTTTTTGCTTCTTCCACCATTCTTTCGCGCGCACGCAACAACCATACTTCTTCCTTTCCCACGCAACTACACCATACCTACTGTCATACCTCTTTTTTGGACTCCATCGGAGCAGCTCCCTCCGGCCAATAATCAAACGGCCTCACCCGTAGAAAATTAGCGCCGACGGCCGCCTTCACCTCCCTCCAAAAATCGAGTTCTACCCGAATAGTCTACAGGGAGTCCGTAAATTCCTCTTACCATTCTGATTTCAACTCACCATTTTGGGAGTACTTGTCTTATATCGATATGGCTAGCAATGGCATCCACTCCTGTCTTCGCTGCTTCTGAAGGCGTTCAGATAAATGATTATTAATATTATCCATAGGTGAGAGAAATTTTTTGATCAGAGAATTCGTCTACTTGATTTGGACTTTGGATATCTCATTTCGAATTTGAATTGACTTTTTGGAATTTGGGTTTTGATGCCTTAGTTTCATGCCACCAAATTTAGAGAAAATATTTATTGTATGCTATGAATTTGATGATGTTTATTGATGAATTTCATGAAGTGAAATTAATTACAAAATCAAGAATTACATCCTCAATGGTGCAATGGTGCAATGACACATTAACAAAATCAAGATTGTGTGAAATTTACTGAAATTTGAAGAGTGCAGAAGACATGCTTTAGATTAGAAAAATAAATAAAAAATTCTATGTTGGAGTCTCCATGCTGGATGGAGACACGGTTGTGTCTCCATTGAGGCAAGGATTGCCTCCTTGTGCACAGGGGTACGGATTGCCTCCGTCCGTAGCAGACGTACGGTTCGTGCCTCCGTGCGCGCCTTGTGCCTCCGTTGCGCACGGAGGCAATTGGGTGTAATGCCACATTGTTTATTTTGTGCTATTTTGATTGAGCTTCTGATTTCTTATCTAAAGTCTTCTCTAAATTGTGTCCGCAACCGGCATTTCAACATTTTCCTTTATTTATATTGCTCCTTAACCAGGCTCCTTTTGTTGCTTTATCGACCAGTGGAATAAGCCGGTGCTCATAGATTTCATCCTTTCATGTGCCTCTCTAATGAAAAACTCCAACTGACCGACGTATGCAAATGCTTCACCGACTCCCACGAGGAAGAACTGAGGATCAAACCAGAAGCTCTTATATGGATCATATGATGTGTGGCATTTTCTCTTCTTTTCTTTTCTACAAGTGCAACAACTATCGTATTGAAGAGTATGGCTTAGTTAGATCGTGGGTAGTGGATTGTGTTTGTGAAGTGCAAAAATTGTGGGTTGATTTAGAATTAATCTCTTCAAATCTATAGGAAAAATAGATTGCATTTAAAGTATTTTCTAAAATGACCAAGTGAAAAATTAGCATATAATTAGGCTAAACTACCAATTTGATTGAGTCAAAAATCTTGACAAACCTAATATTGCCTTCACCCAAAAAAAAAAAAAAATCTCCATGCTGCACGGAGACGCGGTGTGCGCACCGGAGACGCACACGGTGTTAAATAATTTATATTAATTCCATCATTATTACTAAATTCATATAAAATTGTTGAATATTCAAAATATAATCATAATTGTTTGCAATCTAATTATACCAGAACAAGACAACAAGTCTTACTTCTATAGGTAATATNCTCTTTTAATAGAAGAGGGAAATCATGGATATATTATCCTCCTCCTCAGTATACAATGTGATTCAAGTACTCTGGTTTAATTTTGTGTTCAAAAATCTTATAAACCTAAGTACAAATAAATTTCCTCACCTGATAATATAAAGATTTGGCCTCGACATAATTTTAATTGTATCTCACCAATAAATAGTTAAAAACTATCTTAATTCAAATCAAACGGTCTTGCTTAGATGAATTACGTGATCGACTAATTCCATGTACGCACCACAATAATTCAATTGCAAAGAAAGTTTTTCACTAGGATTGAATTGACCATTTTGTCTAATATAAGACAATATAAAGGGTCAAGTTTGCCGTTGTTTGACATTCTTATCAATCTCATACTACAATGGAGTAGAATTCAATGATCAGTTTGCGTCATCTAGAAAGTATAGGCATCGATTTGCTCCAAACAATACGTCAAGTGATAGTTTGCAACAATCTGAAAGTTTAGGGACCAATCTACAAGATCCTGAAACGTTAGGGCCCATTTTGAAAACCAAAATGCACATCTCACTTAATTTTGGGGCAACTCTAGCCATGTCAACGAGCCAAGTCGAAACTTAAAGCTCAGGCTAGGCTCGAGCAAAACAGGTCCGAGCTTTTTGGGCCCGAGCCGAGGAAAAGCTTGACCAAAAAAATGAGGCTCGAACCAAGTCGGCACGTTTTTTTTTTAAAAAAATCATTATAATCTATAATTTTTTATAATGTATTTAAAATTGTGCAATTTATACGTGTAATAAATAATAACTAATATTAATATATAAAAAATACATTTAAACTTAACAAAAAAAAAATTATTACTCAGTCACGGGCCGAGCCAACGAGCTTTTTTGGCATCCATAGGCAACTCTACAAAATATGGATAAGGACTTGTTTGGCAATGAAGTTTCGCTTAGGAATTATCGACCACTTTAAAAGCCATCAAATTAAAGTAGGACCAAACTTTGGAGATGAAATAGAGGACTTATGATGTGTTCGGACTACATGGTGACGAGACAGATATAAACATTTCTTGGGGAGCTTGGAAAAGAAGAACGTGACATTCTGCTTCGACGAGTAATTTTGAGCACACATGAATTCTAGACTAGTTTTTCACCTTACATTATATTCCCTGCTTCTAGACTAAAGTAAACTTTTCTTATTCTTTTTTGCATTTGCTGGAGCTAAGAAAATTGTTTTTTAACAATAAATAAAGATAGAAACAGTCAATTGAAGGCCAGCCAACATCAACAAACTTCAAAGGATTAATCTCCTCTGCCAGGCCTGTAAAAGGCCGGCAGAGGCCCTCCTCTCACATGAGGTGGGTCCTCGGGGCCCACCTCATTAAAAAAACCCACCCCCATTGTTAAACGGGAAAAAATTAAAAATAAGGTGTTTGAAGTTTACAATTCAAAAATCAGGTTTTTAGTTTAAAAATTCAAAAATCAGGTTTTTTATTTATTTTTATTAAATAAAAATATAAAGTCACATTTTTGTGATTAATGGTCACATATTCATAATTATAAGTCACGAATTTATTTACTGGTCACATATCGTCAAATTTTTTG
>CAIGRF010055911.1:19539-32461 GCA_903798235.1 Fraxinus ornus
AAGAAACCGTTAGCACCGATGCGGGGCAAATTCATCTTAAGGACAAAGTGTCAAACACTTGCCTCGACCGATCGCATCACTTGCATTTCATCTTTCTCATTTGTAATTATATTTATGCTTGATTTCAGAATATGGTTAATTTGTTTATGTGTTTTTATTGAAAGGACCGTTTGAACTAAAGCGATGTGTGTTCAAGATTGAGAAGCGATGAATCCATATTCATATATTCGAAGTCGGTAATTTACTAATTTATCTTTTCAAATCAGATTTCGGTAAGTCGAATGATATTTCGATTTCACGCATATTAACGGCACGTTCTTGATTAATATAATATGCACATTATCGGTATAATATCTCCAACATAATAAGCCAACGGAATCGGATTGCGTGAAAACAAGAGAGGTAAAATTTATGTGTCCAATCTGATGCAGTAGTAACAGAGGGGGCCTCAGCTTGTTTTTTCATATTAGCCAACAAATTACTAAAAAAGGAATTAATTCGTGATCCAAATTAGGGAAAACGAGATTTATTTATTTATTTATTATTTTTTTAAAAAAAAATTTTTGGGACTCAGTCACTCAAGTGAAATGCCGTATCCTGATAGAATCTTTTGTATGGTAAGTTATTACTAAGAAAGTTTTCAGCTTCGACATTGTCATTTACGTGAAGAAAATGTTAGCCAAAATATTGTTGGTTAAAATAATTTTATTAATTATATGAAAAACAAAACAAGTAATATAAAACTGCATGGAATAACAAAAGAGCAAATGAACTTTTAAATCGAGACGTGTAAATATAGTTTCTTTAAAACGGATTCGACCCCCTCAACGTAGGTTCTTGAGGTTTAGTTTGAGCATCTGTTTCTCAATATACAATTGAAAATCAGTAGTCTAAGCACTGTGATACTACTTCGGCAAACTTAGTATCTGAACACTGTCACCACCAAGACCTTGACAGAAAATGTAAATTATGTATTTAGACAGGAGACAAAATTTTATGTAGAGAAGAGAAATTTCCATGCATCTGTAGAGGAGAAAGATGACTAAATAAATAGGCTGTAATGGAAAATTAACATGCCAGGAGTTTTGTCATTAACCATCATTAACCCGCTTGTTAATCTCTCCATTTACACATACATAATCACATGAATTCCAGGAGTTAAAAGAATTTGAAAGGTTTTAATCCTCTTATGGACCAATTTTTGGTCCATTCAATTCGACACACGTGTACAGCCCACACAAAAATTCAAGATTCAAAGCCAATTTCGGTATGTGATTTGAACCCCTTGCGCGGACACATGGAGAGAGCCTCTAACTACACTTGATTACATCATTCTAAAGTGTAATCATATTTAAAGTGATCATTGTCTTTATCTATTTTCCTATGTGATAATTTTAAACTAGTTCCTCTCCAGCACAAAACTTCTTCCAATGCATTACTTTGAGCTTCAATTTCTCATTCACCCAGCATCATTTTTGAGCAAGTAAATATATGATTTCAATATTCACATGGAGGAGAATACAAATCAGTCTTGATCTTCCAAAATAAATAAATGGGTCCCACTAAAAATTTATATCAAAGTCAGTCCTTAAATTCATTTTTTTCAACAGAAAAAACATAAGTTATCAACATTCCCGTTACTCTAACACAAACACGTATTTAGCAAACCCACCTCTTGCAATAAATGTATCTAAAGAAATACCAAGTGCCTCATCGTCACTTTTGTGGATAGAGATAAAGATAAAGATAGGAATCCATTTAGATGTTAAATCACTATTTTAATTTTTTTCTTGATTCTAATTGATTGCCTTTCTTTTACAAGTTTTCAATCTTAATAAAAGACGAGGAAATATCGTTTTTCAATTATTAGAGTCGAAGAGTAAACGAAGTGAGCAGTGCCCAGAAAATAGGGAAGACCGTCCTAGAGCAGTTGATTAGAAGTGGAAGATTGCTGGTAAAGTTGAGAAACTTGAGGCAAGCTTAAATAAAATTTTAACTCTAAGCACAATATTCTCCAGGCCATGTGAACTCGTGGACCATCATTTGTCAGGTGGCTCAATTTATATACCTATATAACTCATGTAAAAGTAGATAATTTTGAATTATTTTGTTTGTCTTCTATGTATATTGAAAAAAAAAAAAATAAGTATTTCACCACCATGCAAAATTATCTGTAGGAAATATTTTTACTGGATATCATTATTTGTAAACCTGACAAATTTTTCCTTGCACTTGGAACTGTCTCTCCTTTAAGGGATGCTCTGCCTTTCATCCACCTTCACTAAGTTGTGCTCCCCATAAGCATCAATGGCCTCAATTCTTCCATCATATGATTCTTCAGATGAAGAGTACATAGATATGGACTTAATTTCTTATTCAACAAATTATTCTTCACCACAGAACAGAGAGTTCGAGTTTCAATTGTGTTTCATTGCCAAAGAAACTACAAATTCACCAGCTGATGAACTCTTCTATAAAGGAAAACTTTTGCCTCTCCATCTTTCTCCCCGTTTACAGATGCTCCAAAAACTACCACTCCAAAGCTCAAACGCAAAAGGGGCTTTTGAAGAAGAGAAGGCACCTTCCAGCACCTTACTAGAAGAATCAGGCAACAATACATCTCCATCAGAATCCTGCAGGGTGAGTTGTGAACTGAACACGGACGAGCATTTCTTCGAATGGTCTAATGAATTGAACAGTTTTATCCACAGTAATCATCCAAAGAAATCTTGGTCCAAGAAGCTTGTGTTGGCTAAGAATTCTATAGTTGGTCCTAAGTTAAAGGCATATCTGAAATCTTTGTTTAGTAAATCTGATGAGTCTTCCTGTGCCAAGGCTGCAGCCTGCAATGTAGAACCTGAAAATTTGTCCAAAAATAAGAAGCCATTTGGACATATTGAAGGAGCTGCAGCATATCCAAGCCTAGCTATAACTACTAAAATGAAGAGCATAGAGAAAGAGGGGATTCCTGAGGATAATAATGTACATAGGAGGTCCTCGTTCTCAGGAGCAATAAACAATAAGGGCTCATCTTCATCTTCATCTTCATCTTCATCTTCATCTAATTCTTCATCTGGTGCCTCTTCTTTGTCCTTGTCTTGCTCGTTTAACTCGAATGCTTTTCAAGAGTTTCACTTCCTCAAGAGGAGTAGCAGTGCAACAGAAATTGAGGCAGCCATTGCTCACTGCAAAAAGTCCCAACTGCTCTTTGGTTCAAGAAATACATATAGATTTTCTTCAATCCCTGGAATCCCTGCTGCCAAGAATCAACAGAGACCAGATGTTTGCAACATTTAATTTTTTTTTTTCAATTTCCATGGGAAAGAAATAAAAAAAGTCCATTTTAGCTAAATTTCTCTTAGTTCTCAATTAGGATAAGTTTCTTGGTGTGTAGACAAAATTTATATAGGTATGCATTATGAGTATTTGCTGTCAGGCTATCAGCCCCAGTCCCTCGGTTTCTGGATCAGAATGAGAAGTTCGGTATTATGCTCACACTATGCCATTGTATATATATTGGCGCAAGATGGGCACTTCATCACCACTCCATCTACTTTGCAAATAGACGACTGTCCACTTGCGAAGTATACAACTATCAAACCTTCTTTATCATGATTCGACTTCTACCTAAGACCCAAAATCAAGCACCACATCTTCACATAACAAAGTACAGGAATTCGAAAATTTACGAAAAAAGCATAAGCTTCAGATGTGTCAAGTCCAATGCTGCACAAGTGTAGTGAAGCCTCTGCTAGTTAAGAGTCCAAATACAACATTTTCATAATACATGGTCTATTTTGTATGTTTTTTTATTACCTAAGACCCAAAACCAAGCACCACATCTGCACATAACAAAGTACCTAGAAGAAGAATTCGTAAAGTTACTAAAAAAAGCATAAGCTACAGATGTGTCAAGTCCAATGCTGCACAAGTGTAGTGAAGCCTCTGCTAATTAAGAGTCCAAAGACAACATTTTCATAATACATGGTCTATTTTGTATATTTTTTTAATTTTCTAAAAAGGTTGTCACCGCTGCAAAGCAGAAAGAAGCATTTTTTTTTTATACTAACCTTGAAACTAGCCAAAAATAAGAAAAGGGAAGTAAAATAAAACAAGATTAACAAAGTTTTAAGACTATGAAAATTAGTCAAACGATTAAGATTTTTTTAACAGACATCTAGGATGGCCAGTTTTTCAGAGAAGTTAACCTTTTAAGTCTGTACTTCAATGAATACAGTCATTTTTAGGTATTTTTTTGCACTCAAATTTTGACAATGTCCTTCCCTGCAACTAAAGTAATTTTCAGGCCTTCTCCATATTTCAAATCATTGAATGGTTAAAAGACCAGGCCATGAAGATCAAATAGCATTTCAATTATTTCTTGACTGAAAACCAGCTAGAATATGTGAATTTCACTCTCTTATAACAGAACAGAAGCATTTGTATACACTGCATTACAAGGGTACAAGTCAGTGACTGACTAATAGTTTTCCAAGCGCACCTTTGCTTTTCTGCCTGTCATGTTAGATTTTCCGTCAGCGTAGACACAATAACATAACTGAATAAAAATTGAATTTGAGTGTATGAGTCGGAACAAAAAAGTTAGTTAACCAAAGTGAAACTTCACTTCAAGTTCATTGATTAACGGTGTTGGATTGATCTTTGCCAAATGCATCTGTGATCACTCTGTACGAGCATCTCATATAGCTTGTGCAAATCATTTTTCAGAATCAAAACATGTTACATAATTTCATATGCAGAAAAATCACCACGTCTGGGCCATGTATACCTAAATGCTGATAGTGACAAAACAAAGTTTCAAAGATCATTTATGCTATCCTGATTCTTGGACACTAAGAAAAATATCAGCAAACAAACTATTAATACTTCACTGAAGTACAATTCGATCTTAAGCATTTTAAAATAATTTTCTTCCCGCACAGTTAAACACCCTCATCTGTTTCAAGAAACTTACGAGGCCAAATATAGGATGAAAACCGATCAAGAGGTACTTCTATTTTGGGCCAGTTGTGGGTGACGAGCGATTTGAACCTCCGACACCGTAGTTCATATCCACGTTCTCTAATCTTCTAAGCTATAGGTCCCACATCTCCACTAGATCTGTTCCCAGGAATGCCCTTAAAAAATGTAAAATTTCCTCTCCCCAACCATTTCATTTCGGGTTGAAGATGTGAAAGCGGTGAGTGACTAATGGCATATCCACTAATGTCATGTTTTATATGGTACGCTGAACAACACTTTAACAGTATTAAGAATGAATAGAAAATAAAATATAGTTTATTTTACTATCCAATCCTATACTGTACCAAAAACCAAACTTGCCAGATTTCTTAAGCTATCCTAGATTTATACATCACTTCAATTCCATTACCATCTCAAAATAATATTTGGCGGTTTGCTAGTGAACATAACTTCTTAGCACTGAGGAAAAAACAAATATCTTAGCTTTGCAGAACTATCTTTTTACAAATTAAGAACCTCCTCTAGTACATTTTCTTACTATAACACAGTTGACTGAGTTATATATAGCTTAAAATTATGAAGTTCAAACGATTTCCATAATATTCACCCTTGTACTTTCCTGATTGTCTGAGATTATTTCTCTAATATCAATCATATTGAGTTCATAGTTTCTAGAACAACCGAACAAGGAAACGAGGAGATGATCTTAATAGCTATACACTCGTTGAATTAAGTCATCTTATTCATTTTCACCATTTATACGACAATTTAAGCTTCAAACAATCATTGTGATTGGTGCATGTACTTTGCAACCTGAAAAAGGATATAAGAACATCTGGGGCAATATATAGGACCAGACCACTGTGGGGCATTCAGTATTGCCAAAGTTAGGAGAAATACAAAGAACCAGCCAGCGTTCTATTCACCTAATTTTTTTCTTGGCACCACACCCTGAATCTTTGTACATCATGACGTTATCCACAGTATCTGCTTGAGAGAACGATATCAAGAAAAGAAAATTTCTGCTTTTTCTTCCTCGGAGTCAAATTTCATCTATATAGCTATTTGGTCTTCGATCTTCCAGTTGAAAAAATGAAAGCATAGAAGCGCAAATGCAGTTTTTTTGAATGCCTTATCCATCTTTTAGTGTCTTTTACAAATCATAAAAACTCATAAATTACAAGGCCATTTGTGTGTGTGTTCTTATCACGGTGACACAAAATGGAAGATATGGTAGGTGAAAGTTGTTAGTTTGTAAACAAGACATGGTTTTGATTGCAGGACCATGTGATGTGCCCATTTGTTTGTGGTGGTGCTTCGGCACTGTTGGATTGACCCTCTTTTTCACTGATTCACTTCCTATGCATTTAGGCCATGGTCCAGACTTTCAAATTAAAAGAATAATCACATAAAAGTTGGTTCAATGCATTTGCATATGCTTGAAAGCGAACACTCAGGAACTGATATCTGGACTTCACTCAAAAAGTGCAGGCACTTCACTACAGCCATTTTAAAATTTGTTTGAACTAAATTATGAAAAACTGATGAACACAAGGAGAGAGAAGTAATTCAATATCATTCATTCATACAAATCCCATTATTTGAGTAGATGTAGTAATAAACTTAACAGACTAGCTCATCGTAAAAGTTCAAGATTATAGATATGCTTTTATCAAGTACTATCAAAGACCAATCACATTAGAAAATTGATAGCTAAGAGACTAGCCAATACATAGTTAATAATCATTTCTCCAGTTCTTGTTGTCATTATTGCGAGGGCCAAAAGCGAAAAAAGTATTCATTTTGTTCAATAAAGAAAAAACCCCTCATGCCGCAAACCAGCATAGCCTCCTAACTCAGGTTTGGTGTGCCCAACCCACTCTACACCTCTACCATTGTGTGATTGTTTGCCATGAGCAACGCGAACAAATTTATTTTTCACAGGGGAGTGACCAAGACACTGGTTGCCTTGAGAGAATTATGGTATGCATTATAATACACTAGGACCATAAATTCAGATAGAATAGGATACTGCAGTATAAATCACAACAAAATTCTTCAAAATTTCAATAGTTCTGTCGAAATTGGGTCATCACTCAAACTTATGTCCATTATTAAGCATGTTTAGAATTAAATGTTGCAGATTAATTCAGAATTATCATTAGCACTTGACAAACAGAAATCACTAAGCAAAAATATAATAGATGTACATGAGAATGGCCACCACGTTCAACCAAATTTGTAGAAGTACAAAGGCTCGATGTAAACGAAGTCCACGAGTTTAATGTATGTGAAAGTTTTGACATTATTACAATATAACCTGAACAACACAGAGACTATCAGAGTACAAGATCTTTTCTCTTCCCCGTGTCACTCATACAACATAATGTTATGATTAACCTTAAAATCTTCGAAACAACAAAGTCAATTTTAGTGTGCTTCTCTTATCCGTCAGTTCCGCTACATGTTGTCTATTACACCCCTTAAAACGTCTCATTGCATTCTTGACAGGTTAAATTATTGATATTAACCATTGCGTGGGAGAGAGGATGGTGGTCTCAACCCAGGGCTGCATCAGATTGCATAAATTGGGTTCACTTCTGACTCGGAATAATCTGAATGATGCCATGAGTTAGTTCCACTCCTTGAATACTTTTCTTTCTTCCTCACTTTTCGTATCCTTCTGGACTTCACCACGTAATACGTCATGGTACCAAGAACCCCGGCCATAATAACCCCTCCTATGACGGTGACAAGAATTGCAGCCCACTTATTATGCCTCCCAACAACAATGTAAGATGAAGCAATAAAAGCCACAGTAGTGCAAACAGAAGCCAACCACATTAACTTATTGATAACCTCTACAACTCGTCTCTCGGATTTTAATTCGCCTCTGACTACAGTAATTTGCACTACCACAACAGCCAAAGAAGTGAAAAGGGCAATAGCATTAGAAATGAAGAAAACCTTGAAAGATGGGCTGCTCACCATCACAGCCATCCCGCTGTTGTCATCACCTCCAGGAACTGTAAAAATTGCAGCAAAGGCAACTGTTGCAAATAGCACAGCCACCACAGTGACTGAATTAGTGGCATTGTTAATTCCTTCTCTGTGAAGCTTCCTAAGCTCTTTGGCAATGCCATTCATGTTTTTGTTGGTTTTACGAGCTTGTTCAAGCTGAGTGTGGACATTTTTCTTGATTTCTGAAACAGTTTTGCGAAGCTCATCCCGTGGCTGATTCAATTCATTGGCTCTGACAGCACCATATCGAGTTAAGCAGTCTTTTATTTCAGCACTTTCTTCTGATAGAGGGAGATTTTCACCTATGTCAAGGGCTGTTTTATGGTCTCTTGTCAGTGCATTGACATTTGTGTCACGGAGCAGCAATAACTCATGCACAATCTGCAATAATTTAATAGGATCAGAATAATCACATTAACACAATTATTTCCCTTGCTAAAATGAGATTAAGAAACATAACAGTTACAGAAAGCCAAGTCATCAATACACTCTAAACCAGAAACCTATACTCAGATAAAGGAATATCCTGTCACACAGGGACAGTTGGACCACTGCATCATGAAAAGTTCAATTCCGTCGACTTTAATCCATACAAAATATATCTTGCCAAGTTCCACACTGACAATTGAACATGAAATTAAAGAGCGAAAATTCAAAAGGAGTGCATAGTTGTAAAATTTTTAAAACAAATTACCAAGATATTCACTCTTGTAATTATAACTTCGAAAAGCAGAAAGCAGTGCAGAAAGATCATATTTGCATCAATTAGGAATTATTACGGGCAGCCAACTTTAAATTTGATACACATACAGGCCAAGGTTGGATACTTTTCACTGCCTTGGAGCATGTTTGGACTTTGGTCAATGGCCAAGCCTAAAAAATAAACAAAGTTGCTTCCTTAAGAAGTGGTAAGAGGTGGACTTCAGAAAATGCAATTTTTGTACTAAAGGTTTAAAAAGAAACAACTTTGAAAGAGAAGCCAAGCATCTTTTTTAGGCTTAGCCAAACATGCTCTTAGTCAGGTATGAGTCCATGATATCATCTACACATTTATATTCTTCATGTTATCTATACAATGTCACATTGCATTACTCTGTCCTTACAAAATTAAACTTTTCAAAAACTAACACCGTAATGCCGAAAAGACCAATTTCTGGAGCAAAAGCCACCAACAAATATACAATTTGAAACTGTAAAATGGAGTGGATGAAAAAATTAGGAAGTGAGAGTGGGCTGGGTGGTAATATGTCATAAACTTGCTAATATGTATTGCCAATTTCACTTCTCCAATATATAAGAGAAGTGCAGTTAAGTAAGCCTGAACTTGGTGCAAAGCTTAATCTCAGACTGAAGCTTTTACATTTGACAAATAATACTTCTTGAAAGGAACTAAATGATAGAAATTAGAGAAGCAGAAACTGTAATTAATACCTCAGCCCTTTTTTTTCTGGTGGCTACATGTAATGCAGTGTTGCCAAATTTATCAGGAAGCATCACAATGGCTGCATCTGCCCGCAGAAGCAACTTTACAACTTCACAGCTAACACCTTTTACAGCCATATGGAGTGCGGTCTGTCCTTTCTTATCGGTTCTTCTTGCTAGTTGAGAGTCCTTTTCAAGCAATGCTTTGACAATATCTACATGCCCTTGACGGGCAGCAAAATGTAAAGCATTCTTTCCATTTGATTTCGATATCTCTAGTAAGCTTGAATCCTTTGAAAGCAATTCATTAACAACTGCCAGATGACCTTTTGTCGCTGCAGTAGTAAGAGGAGTTGCATTTGATTGACCAACTGTTTTGCTTAGCCCAGGGTCATGCTCTAGCAGTATCTGGACAATATCTGTAAAGAACATAGTTAATAAACTATAACAGATAGGTGATGGAAATACAAAATTACTTGAGCTTTGGAACGACATAACGTTGTCTTTTGAAGAACAAAGCAAATACCATATGAATTATGTTTTTGGCAACGAAATTGACAGAATCAATGAAGTACACTAGGAAAAGATAAAATATAATTTTACGAAAACATAAAGATAAAACTGCAGATTAGGATACTCTGAAAGAAATGCTGCTAAACTATGCAAAACATATCAGCAATACCATTAACTAATATCATCCCATTTACTAAAACTGACAATCTTCTGTTGGCAAAGGCACATCATAATTGCCATCTTTAATGATTCTAACAATTACCATTCCAATTATATCAGCAATGCTATTAACTAGTTTCATGCCATTTACTGAAAAATATCAGTCTTTTGCGGAAAATGCATATCTTAATTGCCACCTATAATTTTACTAACAATTTCTATTTCAGTTTCTATCAAACTGATCAATACTGCAATAAGTGAGGTAAACTTCACAAAGTAATTGTGATTTGATTTAAAATCGTGCTTAGTGATCATCCTATCTCAATGCAGATAGACATATACGTATGTGATGGAAACTAATAATCTATTCTGATCTAAACAATGAACATGTAAACTGAAAAATTTATTACCATGATGGCCTTGACTCGCAGCAATGTGCAAGGGGTCAAAACGTGACTTATTCTTGGAGGTGATCCCTTCCTTGGTGGTGTAAGGCAACAACTCCTTCACCACATCAATGTGCCCTCTCTCGGCGGCGGTGAAAAGAGGGGTCTCCCCCAATTCATTGACCTCATTCACCACGGCTGCCCTGATCTCCGCCAGTTCGACATCAAACTCAGCCCCACTCGTTGTCTGCAGCATCTGCTCATCGATCTCACCCAATATCTGCCTCACTACGGCCACGTCACCCTTCTGCGCCGCCAGATGCAGCTCCGTGTCATTGTGCCGCCCCGTCACCTGCTTCACGTACTTCTTCTTCCCTGATTGGTCCATTTTTTTTCCGGAATTAGACAGGATCAAGGCTTTCCCGGAATTGGAAACCACTAACGACTTGCCGGAGTTCGATCCGGCTAATGTCTTGCCGGAATGCGACACTACCAGCGCCGGCACCCTCGGAGACGGAGACGGCGACGGCGATGGAAGTGAGGGCTCAGTTATGACTCCCATTTCAAGATCCTTCCCGCCTATGAGATACAAAATATAAATCAGATAAAGAAAATTCTAGTTCAAGTTCTAATAAACCGGGGAGATAATTATCACAGATTATCTACACGAAGAGACATAAATAAATTTACCTTCTTCAATGACGGATGCCATGGGGACAGAACGAGGTTTAACTTTCTTGTCCTCTTTCTATTAACAAATCATTGTTTTTTCATGTTTGATTTTACGTGGAGCTGATAATGTTCTTACACATAATTGTATGTATAAATTAGAAGATTACAGACTTCACCAGAGATCGGATCGGAGACGGTGGCAGACGATGGAGGAAGTGCGGTGGCGGTGGTTGTTGAAAGTGAAGTTAATAGAGTAGGTGTGCAGAGGGAAGAAAGGGACTGGTCAAGTTGTCGCCCCCGGGCCTACCGCCTACCGTTATAGTTAATTATAAAGTATTTAATATTTATTAACGACCCAAAAATTGACATTTTTAGGGCAAGTTTCATCAGGGGTCACTGAACTTTCACCAAATTCTCAATTGGGTATCTAAATTTTAATTAGTCTCAATTAGGTTTTTAGACTTTCAAATATCTCAACTTTGTCGTATTATGTCAACTATCGTTAGGGCTAGACAAAACTCACAAATCGAATCGAGCGATTTTTCATAAGTTAAATACTCAAACGGATATCCTAATTGAAAATCGATGGGTTTAGGTCGGTTCTCGGTTCTAGATCAAAAATCAAATCTAAATAATTTTTAAAATTTTTTATATTGAATTAATTAAATTATGGACAATGCTACATGTACATAATTTTTTTTACATAATCTTTTACCTACACTCACAATAGGATGTGGGGACCACACATTTAATAATTTTTTATTCACGCGGGCCCCGCTTGTATGTGAGAGGGTGGCACATTTTGGATAACCCCTATTCGGTACAAATAGAATTATTCTTAAATTATTTTAATTTTTTCTAGCGACGAATTGATGAAATTTGAGTTTAGTGATCCAATTGAAACTAAATGAAATTTCAGTAATTTAAGAGCTCTCAATTTATATTTTCGCAATTTAATAAACTAAATAGTTGATTTATTAAGGTCAATAAAAGTCGCGCACAAACATTCCACCCAATATCTGAAATTTCTCGTGCGTCCTAGTCATAGAAGTACGTCATTTTGGACTAATAATAGTAGAACAAATTTTAGCCTCAATTTGATAAATTTATAAATGATTTATAAATTGGAATAATAAGATGAATAATATTGAATCCTATGAAATATATAGATAATAATAAGTAATAGTTATGAATGTATTATTGAAATTAATTTTTGAATTTGATTGAAGAGAAAAATTCATATTTAAAGTGTATTCTTTACATCAATTCAAAAATAAGGTAAAATAATTTAAAAATTCAAAAATCAGATATGCATTTAATTAATTAAAAATATTTATTAAATAAAGTCACTTTTATGATTAATGGTCACAGATTTATAATTATAAGTTATAAATTTATTATTGGTCACATATCATCAAATTTTGGTCACAGATTCATAATTATAAGTTACAGATTTATTTACTGGTCACATATCGTCAAATTTTTTTATCACAAATTTTTAAATTAGTTGGTCACAGATTATTTTTGAGTCACATTTGTTGGTCACGGATTATTTTTCAATCACATATTGTCAAAATTTTTAAATCACAGGTTAAATATTTGGTCACAGACCATGTTCTAAAATGCGCGAAAATGCGCCGCCTAGGCGCGATGCGGGTCCAAAACGCGTCGAATTCGGCTAATGCGTCTGGTTCAAAAATGCGACATAATGCGCCCGCCTAGGCAGCGCATTATGCCGCCTAATCCCCCTTTTTTTTTTTTTTTTT
>CAIGRF010055911.1:34053-62343 GCA_903798235.1 Fraxinus ornus
AAGGTAGATGTTTGACTTATTCAATTGTTGGAATTAATAATATCTCTAATTTGATCCCCTAACTCAGAAAGGAAATAGTTTAATAAGCCAAAATGAAGCATAAAATTGAAGCCATTTAAATAATATACTTGCCACATTCTAGCTCAACCGCGAAGGAGAACTTTGGGGGAGAAACATGAATTTCAACTCAAGAAAGAGAAAAGCTACTGAAGAACTTGCACTGAGATTTGATTGTTGAGACAAAAGCCTCTATTCTTGGTAATTTGTGCGTGCGTGGCTAAAGCTGGGGACGGGAAGCGCGCAACTGCCATTCTAATGGGTCCTTGGTTTGTTTGCCTGCACCATAACCAGATATAGGTTAGAAAATTCTATCAAGGAATAAATAATGTAGCCAACTTTAATAACAAAATCCGCAACTCTGTTTGATTTTTTCTCTTTGATGTAACAATCTTTCAGCATTAACCTCAGAAATATCTGCATGGAAGATGCATCGTATTGACAACTAGTAAGGAAGCGCTCAACATCATCTGGTAATGCATTGCGAGGAATTCCTTGTAGCAAAATCTGCAAAAAATAGCTATTAATCAACAATATATATAACGCTAATACACATGCAAAAATAAAAATAAACAGAGTTGTAATAAATGTAAAAGAAATTTGCTTAAGTCATCGATAACTTAAAAGAGAAAATCACAGATCCTAAATTTCTTCTCACCGCTTTGCCATCAAAGGGAGCAATAATATCCCACTGGGTACGGTCAGCCTTGCATCAACATATAAGAATGTGAACAAACTGAATTTTTGCAGGAATATAAAACATGATATACATTGTTATAGCAACCCACTGTACCCTTTCCAATCTAATCAAACGACCATTCCTACTAATTGCCCGAAGAGCAGCATTATAAGCATTTCGAGAGGGGAATTGCACCATTCTGCAAAGGGCCATCAAACGAGAGAAAAATATATTATTTGTTGTATTTGCAAAGCAAAGGTTTTCAATCATATTCAAAAAGTAGACAACTAATGGTTTATTATAAAGCAACTAACTCTTGAAGGGGAGAAGGGGGAATAACGTCAATCATTTAGTAGCTGCAAACCGTTTGTAGATGGAACAGTCCAGTTACTTTAAAACGAAAGAATTAATGGGAAAAAAAAAAAAGCGACCTATGTAGCACGGACACTTCAACTATGATAGTGCGTCCGTGTCCGACACTTGTATGATACTGACACACTACCAAGGAAAGCATAAGCTGTATATAACCAAATTGGAAAATTGTAGTGAAAAAATAAGAACAATTACAACTAAAAGGCCAAACGAGCACAAACTATTGCAATAAATATGATGCATATTTAATCAGTACAAAGCTCAAACTTCTGTAAATGGGTAAAGACAGTGCATCATGAGGAGAAACTCACATTGAAGTTGGCATATAATTTCGACTGTATTCAACTTTGACATCATCCAGACCCAGGTTACAACCCTCGAGCAGATTGACAATATCACTCTTTGCCGTGTGCTTTGTGATGCCACTTAGTCTCCCATAAACCAAACCTGACAAAAGAACAGAGTACAAAGTCTCAAAAACATAGATTAGTAAAACTCCATTAGCTCAGATTTCACTTCAATTATTTAAAAGAGAGAGAGAGAGTGTGTGATCAGAGCACGAATTATCAGAACTTTTTTTTGTCAGGAAAAAAAATACAAACTCTGGGCATAAAACACAGTTTCAATTTCCCTCTATGATCCCAAAACTTTAGATTTTTTTCAGCAATTCTTATTTCTTCATTATTATGCTTTAGATCCCGGGCATTTATTTTTATTCCTTTCAATTTTTCCCTAATGGGTGGGTTGGAAAGAGGGGTGTCGGCATGGATATGTGTGCATATAGTGGGAATGTCAATCATTTCCTTAGGCATTTAGTCCTAAACATAGCCCCTTTTCCTTCAAGCCTCCACGTTATTCCATGTTCGCATTCAACTTATATGTTAAAAAAAATCATTTGAATATACCAACAATAATATTCCCTTACGAGATCAACGTCTAACTCATGTGGTAAGAGCAAAATCTTATCAGACTTTGGTCAAGTCTCACATGGAGGGAAGGGTAAATTTCATAAAAAAAAAAAAGTATATATTCCATTAAATTGAAAATGCACATAATTATATTTCCAATACTAGTGCACATTGCACTAAAAAGATTGTCACATGAGTAAAAAAAGACAATATTTGAAAAATTACAAAACAATGCAACATGTTGAGACCTATGTCTAGTTGACGTGACATAAAAAATGTAGACATTGTAAAAAGGACCGTCTAGATGTAGAGGCTCTTTTAAACGTAGCGAGTCACCATAATTGAATATATCTCCCTCTTTCTCTCTCCTTTTCTTATTCTTTCTAATACGTTTATTATTTTTCTCTCTCTCCTCTTAAATATCCTTTTAAACATACATTAGAGATGAAATTTGAACTATAAAGGGAATCCATTAGAGATGAATTTTGAACTAGACCAGACTCGAACCTCTAAGCTCTTTAGCACGAGATTTCGTGTCTCGCATGTCTACCATTTCAATGCCAAGAGATCTTGAAAGTGAATCCCGCCTATTAATTAGACATTAATGCCACATCTTTCCTTTTAAATGCCACATAGATTGCAACCCATGGAATGTATTGGGATGCTCTAATTCCTTCGTCATGACTTAATATAGACCAATTTATTTTCAAGTTAATCAGATTTTTGGGTACTGTTCACAGACGCAAGAAATCTGAAATTTCAGAATTTAGAGATTGGTCCCTGAACTTCGGCCTGTCTTTCACTTGGGTCACTAAACTTACGGGTAAGTATAATTTGGCCTTAAGTTCGAAACTAATAGCTAGTAATTGGCGTATGGGGTGATATAATTAAAATGAAATATTCTGCAATTCCACTTCTGATCTGATGACGAAAAATCTTTTAAATCCACTTTAGACTCTGAGAGGCCATGCATATATCATACAAAATCAAGGTTTGTTGCTATTGTTTGTTGAGTTTCACAAATGGTTCCTCAACTGAATAAGTTGTCCATTTGTTCAGGTGAAATCCGTGATAATCAAGACTACTAAAACAAGCCAACAGTTGACTCACCAGCACTATGTTCTTGGATGTTTACATTTCTGAAAGTGAGATATAATTGTTAAAATAGAGAATGGTGGTCTATTAGGACCACAATTAATAAATTCATTACATGTTTGGTCCGAAGATCATTATATTATAGAGTGCGGTGTACCAAAAATGCACTTAGTGTATGAAGTTTTCCCCTCGACTTGAACCGGACACATTAAAACAAAAATCAATAATGTTATATACTCTTTTCTTCGATATCTAAGCATTCTCTCAGGAAGCAGCCTCAGCATTACTGCATTAGTAATAGTAGTTACAGTACTAAGTAACAAATTGAGGAATTAATAAACCACAGACATATCGGTACATATTATACAAAACAATAATATATGTCTATGATACGATATGGGATTGATGGTTAATTAATATAGTCAAAACCCCTAAACCCTGAAGAAAGAGTGAACCCCAAATAAGTATAAAAAACTTTAAAAATAAAAATATGAGAAAATGGTGATTACCCGACGATGGGGTTTGAAGAAATGGATCCTGCCTCTGACCCTCGCTTGCCTCGTCAGCTTCGGTGGAGAAAAACCGAGACGAACTCCGGACGGTTGACTTGAGACCTTGGTTTTGATACGCCATTTGATTCAGACGGATAGATCTCATCGAAGCTCGGCTCATTAGATTCATCTTTTCAAATTTTGGAAAATATTTGAGTCTACAGACGGTTTTGAGTGAAGCTTCGGCTGTGCAGCGAAGGGGGAATGTGATTTGGCTGCAGACTTGTGCGCGTTGATGATACGACGTCGTCTACCGAAGGAAATTGAGGTTTCCCTTGTGTTTGAGCCACGTTATTTTTGGAAGAATGTATTATGAAATAGTAGATTGATGGAGAATGTATGTTTGAAAAAGAAGAAAAAATTATTGATATGATGAAAAATATTATTTTACTGAAAAATATGTGATTATAGCCTGTTTGGTAATAATTAAAATCCAATTAAAATTGAAAATATAGCCGTTATTGAATCTCACCCGTCTAATAAAAGTCAACAATAATGACCAATTTTTCAATTTTAATTCGATTTTAATCCCTACCAAACATGCTCTAAAAATGAATAAAAGAATGAGAATAAAAATTTTAATGTGTATTAACTAATAACTATTAAAGAGAGGCTCAGATTCTTGGAATTGTGAAATAGTAAAAATAATTTAAAAAAGATCCGTAAATGAGAGGACTTGAAATAATTTTCTTTTTATTTTTTTAATCATACATTTCTCAATAAAATACTATTAAATTTAGATTCAAAATTTTTTATTTTTTTCAACGCTCGTTCTACAGAAAAATCGAGTTAATTAAATTACTCATCATCGATATTTATACCTGATTACTACTTGCTTAACAAATTACTAAATGCTCACTTACTATTACAAAATGTTACCATCCATCGCCAGTTTGGATTCCGGCCGTCCATCGGAGCATAAAAATAGATGTGGGGATGGAAATCTCTCGTGGCAACAAACACTGATAAATATTGACAACCGGACATTAATAACCAAAATTGAAATAATGTTTTCCCTTTAAAAATGGCAAGAAATTCTCACGTACCCAAATCAAAATTCAATTTCACCAAAATCCTCACAGTAGAACACAAAAACCATTTTTTCTCCAGAAATCAGACCCAAACCATTTTCATTCCAACTTGAATCCCGACTAACTCCTTTTCCCACTACGTAGAAGTTTTGGGGGGTGACGAAGGAGCGAGAGTTTTTTTTTTATATCATTAATTCAACTCAATAATTTGGCTAAATAATAAACAAGACGGCCTATTTATGCTTAAAGTCCCCTAGTAAGAAATGATGACTACGAAAATTAACCAGGAAAAAAAATAGTAATTGAGGAGAATAATTTTATATAAGAAAATAGCTCCAATCAAATCCCAATTTCAGTTCTTAATATAAATCTCGTAACTCTTCAATATTTCTTGAAAAATTGTAGAGGAAAGTGAAAACTCATTTTTTTTTCCAATTTATTTTTGACCGCATATTTTATGACATTGACAATTTTTATTACTCTTTCAATCACACATTTTATGAACAATAAAAAAAAAACTAAAAAACTATAAAAAATTCAAAAAATGGTGAGTAATTGAACGCCCAATTGAGAACATTTGGGGTATTTCCAAGAAATAAAACCTTGGGATAAAATTAACATTTACAAATAAAATCCTATATTAAGTTAAAATAAAACTAATATTTACAAGTAAAATATTTCTAATTCAGATATAGAAACAGAAAATTACCAAAACTCCTTAGGCAAGGCAATAATTTCACTTTGTAGAGGCTGGCCAGCTACACCATGTTACTCCGTGGAGGCGCCTCCGCTTCCTCCTCGGCCACCCACGCAACTGCGGTAGGCGGTTCATATGCGTCCCCGGATTGAGTACGACAGTCGGTTATGTATCTAGTTTCATGCAAAATAATTCAAATACTGACATCATTCTTGGTCGTGATTTCTGAAAGGTGGCTGCCGCAAAACTCGTAAGCATGATCATCATGGTCGAAGTTGAGGGAGTAACTCAAAGGATCATAGCTAAAATCAGCAGAAGAATGGCGGCGCTGTCGCCCTATGCGCGATATAAGGTTCCGGCATTTGTGTTTAATTTCGGGGAAATCATGAGCCTTTGATCGAATCCACGCCGAAGGAGATTTCTTTGGAGTTGACGTCGGAGAACGCGGCGACGAGGAGGAGCCATCGAATGAATGGTTTCGTTGGAAGAAACAAGAAAGGCCTATAGGGGACTTCTTTCGCCTCTCCCTCAAACTCGACATTTCATGCTCATCACCCATTGATGATGCAACTAGCATTTCAGAGGAAATTATAATCAAATGAGGGAAATTCAAGATTTTAGTTATTGCATAATTAATTTTGTTGTGGGATATGAGGTAACTAAGAATAGATCAGCAGGAATTTGTGCAATGCCGTCAATTGGATATCTTGTCTAATTTTAATTCTTGGCTCCAAATAAACATTTATAATTTACACTACAAAATGGTAAAAGTGAAGAAAAAAATAAAAAAATAAAAAATCTTAGGTTGATCAATCAAAACTTGTTACAAAAGACTAGGAGCATCTTTACAGAAGTAATACTTTTCTGGGTTCACCAGAATGATTTTAGTTAAATTGGATGCAGAATATTCATCTTGGGGTAGATCAATTTCCCCATATTAAAGAAGTAAAGAGAGATTATTCAAATTTTCTTTGATAAATGTTTTTGGATCACTGCATCTGCCGTTCAGGTAGCAGCCATTTATACCCCAATTCCACTTCCACTTCCACTTCCACTTCGTACCTGTCTCAAACTTCAACGACTGCTATATTCTAGATGAGAGGAGAAATTAATCTAGAATCATTATACATTCTTGCATTGAATCTGCCAGTTACATGTTTTGAAACCTAGATAGCATTAATCTTATAATGTTATCTCATCGATGTAGATGTGGAGAAGGAAATATTAGGAATTGAAACCTGATTTGAATAGATGAAAGAAAACTCTCACAATATTCACTAATTTGTAGAAGTTGAAAAGCCGAAATCTAAAATTATGAAAAATCAGAAAGAGACGAAAGGACATGGATTGGAAGGGAAAAATTATCATGGCGCAGAAACTCTGATGACTGTTTGAGTAGAAGCAAAAGGAAGATTTCGGAGGATGAGAAAACGAACCCGCCGGGCAGAAGGCAGCGGCGCCCGGTGGAACACGTGATCCAACACTCTGGCCGGCAACACCGTGTACTCCTCCAAAAATTCCGTCACTAGCGCCACCGGTATCATGATTTCTTCCTTCTAATCACACACTTCTCTTCCAATTAGGTATTTTCTGCAATCGAACTCTCTGTAACAAAAAATTGTTACATTACATAGCAGTAGACTAGTNACTGTTTGAGTAGAAGCAAAAGGAGGATTTCGGAGGATGAGAAAACGAACCCGCCGGGGAAAAGGCAGCGGCGCCCGGTGGAACACGTGACCCAACACTCTGGCCGGCAACACCGTGTACTCCTCCAAAAATTCCGTCACTAGCGCCACCGGTATCGTGATTTCTTCCTTCTAATCACACACTTCTCTTCCAATTAGGTATTTTCTGCAATCGAACTCTCTGTAACAAAAAATTGTTACATTACATAGCAGTAGACTAGTAGATTCTATTTTCAGCGGGCTGTTTAATTATATATTGTTGGATTTTTTTTTTATTTTTTATTTTTTAAATAATTTGATATAAAATTTGCTTATCCTTATCCATCAACTCCTCGAACGATATAAAAAGATTTATTTACACCTCATATTTAAAATAAATATAAAAGTTTGATAAAATATTTGTGTCTCATTTCAGACTATGCTTTAACAAAATATTTGGACCAAAATCGTAATAAAAGATAAGATATGGCGCACTAAATAAATTTGTGAGAGCAAGTTTTAAAAAAAAAAAACTCTTTGTATATTTGGTAAAAGATAGTTGGTTAAGAATTATTGCCATCAGGCCCATCACACTTGATATAAAGCATAAAAAACAGAAAATAAATTTCCTTGATAATTAAGGGAGTTCAACGAGTGTTGAAACATCTCGTCTAAAAGTATTTAACAATTAGAAAACGAACACATTTATTTCTTGTGTCACCGAGTGTTGCAATTTCAGGGATATATAGTCCTGAACAGACCTTGGGCATTTGTGCAGTGGCTTCAACAAGTAGAAATTGAAGAAGAGTATGGAAATACATGTCAATAATTTCAATCTTCTCATCGATTTCTGTTCTTCAGGCAATCAATCAGTTTCATATGCATGTTAACATTATGCAGCTATATATTAATGGCGGAGCCAGATCACATTATTGTCAAGCCTATACCAAACTTGTCTAGAGATGGCTTTGGAGCTGCATTCTCTTTCTTTTACATTGAGCCCAAGAAGTTTGAGTCTGTACTTCGGAAGTACTTCCCCGGGGAAAGGGGACGAATAACGGATATTGATCCCATTGGAAATTCCCCAATGATTGTTCAGAAGGTATCCTACCTTGTTTAATTGTGTACTTGGTAAGTTAGACTGGATAGTACTGAACAATATCAATAAAGAATAAGAAGATGAAATTTTGTTTATTGTACTCTTGAGTCCTCGCCAAGCATACCCTCATTTGTATTATATTAACATCTTTCTACCTTCTATATGTACCAATATGCAAGGATGCCCTACAAAAGATAACTCCAACATGGATGAATATTTCCTTGGCAAGGAAGAAGGATCCTCAAGTAGATAAAGCATTTGGTTGGGTTCTTGAGATGTAAGAAACTTGGTTTTGTTGTCCTGTTCAATCACGTCCCGCCGTGTGTACCAAACTGGATCTTTTAGCTTTTTCGTTCCCTAAATATTCCTTCTTAAACACAGGTATGCATATGCTGTTGCATCAGCATTACATGGGGCGCATAACATCTTGTATAAGGAATTCATGATTTAGGTTGGGTCACTTTCGATGTCTTTATATTCTGATTGGCTGCGATTGAATTTAGTCATTTTAGAATATCTTACAGCCTCCTTGGGATACAAAAATTGGCAAGACATACATATTCATTATACTTATGGTCATGCGACTATGACTTGCAGGTACGTTGAGCCAGTTGTTTGTTCGTGCTAAGTTAATTTTCATGGTCACTTTCTTTGATTTTGACGTGTTCCAATATTCAGGGTAATTTGACCTATGGAAAGATTGGAGAGTGGAGATTCGACAAACGATTGTATTCTAAAATATGGCCACCAAGAAACCTTCCACCGCCACCTCCCGGTGTCCCTCAAAGTGTGGTACATTCTTTTCACCCAGTTGACACACCCTAAAGTTCGAGTTTTGCATTGCTTATGAGCTCAAACATTTTCACACCTTATAAGCTTGCTCTTAAATTTCTTATAAGCCAGCATATTGAATTGCCAAATAAACTCGATAACCTTTATTAGGTCTCTCTTAGATGGTGTTGTTCCATTGATAAGTTAACGCATAAATGGCAGGTTACCCTGGTGAAAATGGTGAATGAAGCCACCTCCAATCTACCAAACTGGGGTTCTTAGAACGCACAATGTGCCCAGCTTTGGAAGAAGAAAGCTCACCAGATTTGCTATTCTTGTATCACTTGTAAACTTGTGTGCGCGTTTTAACTAGGGGTGTCCAAAAGTCCGAACCGAACCGGACCGAACCCAACCCGAACCGAATCGAGCGGTTCTTCACAAGTTTAATACCCGAATGAGTACCCGAATCGAGAACCAATGGATATGAGTCAGATATTGGGTCTAGACCAATAATCGAAAAACCGAATGAAAACCGAATTAATTAAATTATTTTATTTTTTTCTAAATAAATTAACAAATTAATTAATTAAATCAGATCATTTCAAAATTTTTAAGCATTGGACCTCAATTTTTTAATATGAATCACCGACATTTTAATATTAATATCTACTTTTTGATATTTTTATGCATTGAATTAATGTTATTCGACCGTTAATTATTTATATATTTTTAAATTGGACTACGTTAATTTGTAAAAGTTACGAATGAAATATCATTAGTGATATTCATGTAGTGTTGCTGTAAATATTAAAAAAAATTAATTATGGTACGGAACCGAACCGAACCGAACCGAACGGAACCCGAAATTATGGCATGAAACCGAAAGAAATCGAACCGAACCGAACTCGAACGGTTCCATAATTATATATGGATCAGACAAGTCCATTTATTAAATACCCGAAAATTTTGGAACCGAGCAGAATCGAACCGAACCGATCCACGGACATCCCTAGTTTTAACCGGTAAATGCTCACAGATTTTCATATCAATTGCCATAGATAAATATATACATTCAATCTTTACAAAGCATTGGATGCCAAAATTAATAGCCATCATCAGTTTGATATGATGTGTAACAGAATAAAAATTCATGCAAAAATGGAATAGTTTTTATCAATTCAGATAACGCCTGCAATTCTTAGAGTTACAGTAGCATGGAATTTTTTCACCTTCATCCTCATGGTTAAAATGGTAATCATATGTTACCTCTTCTCCAGGATATATGTCTCTTTCAGCCAAAAACACAACCTGCATATTTCAACATCTTTTAGTAATTCTAAAAACCCAGAATGACACTCTTCAGTGTGTTTATAACAGCCTTCCATAAATACCGTGCATTGGTCCTATTGTGTTAGTGTTTGGCTTCATGACCATAAGAAAAGCTAACGTGCAGGGATAGGAACGTTTACCTTCTTCTCATTTCTCACCGAAATAACTCTGGCAACGCAGTTTGGCTGGTCCAGCAACAAAAAGAAAAAAAGAGTGACGGTGTAAGCCAGTATCTTAGAAAAAACAAAAAATGTTCAACTAAAATTCATAGAAAGCTGTTGGAAAAAGGTGTAGCGTACATAAAACTACTATCCATTTTTATATTTGATGTGCGGATCAGTTGAATACACAAACTTCAACACTCACATTCTTACAAGGTGAAAACATGTGGTCAAGTTTCTAGAAATCACAATTGGGTCCCAGATAGTGCCGATGGGCCCAGGAAAAGATCATTTTCAGAGGCAGAGAAATGCAAACACAGCAACTAAGTTGCCAATTAACAATGGTGACAATTTGCAGGGCATAGGGGCCAGGGCAGTTTTCACATTATGAACTGATGCGAAGATGAGCATATACTTGACTTCATTTGAAAGAACTAGCATTAATTTGTAGGAAAGTTATCAAGGTATTGGGATTTTACCTTGCATGAATGGTTCACAAACCGGGCAATCCCCCCCTTACGGGTGGCATCAATTATATGTTCTTTATCTATCCTGAAGAAATAGCAAGCACTCTTGTACTGCAGTTTCTTTCCAGAATGATATTCACGCTCTCTTTTGTCTGCCACGCGAAGCCCCACTATCTCACCTACATATTCGACGACCTGTGAAGACAGTAAATCAGATATTGAACTTCAGAAAAAATTGAAATGATCCCATTAGTTAAAAATAGAGGATCAAACCATTGCCCCTCGAGAGATGAACTGAGATGTATAGAGACCCAGAGCATGTATGTCTGACTTGTATACCACCAAATTTTTCCAACCTTTTGAATGTTTATAGCGAGCATATTCTTTCTACAAGTAATAAGAGAGATCCAAAAAATTAAATCAGTGACAAGAATAATAACTTGCTGAGCTATTTTAATATGCTCAATAGATACTGTAGAAATCGAAATTACCCGATAATCAGACTCAACTCTGGAACATGGAAGCTTTGAAAGCCCTTTTCTGTGTGGCTTTTGTCTATTTATATGCACCCAAGCATTAAGCTGCTCCTGAGGAACGTGGCAACTACCATTTCCATCAGATTCTTGAGAAAATTTACGCCAAAAGCCTTTGTGCTTTTGATGCTTGTAACCCTAATGAGCATAAAACAGATATTAGGGGAAAAAAAGATTAATTCTCTAATCAGCAAATAGATCTATCAGCTGGTTTCATGAGCAGCAAACCTCAGTTCGAGCAGAGGTTACGCCCTTCTCTCTAGAATGAAGACTTTCGGTGTTAATGGGATAACTGCCAGGAATAAACTGCTGGATTGTTGAATGAAGCATGCATCTTCCATAAAAGCCAACTTTCTCAGCATCATTACCTTCAGCCTCAGTTTGCAGTAGTCCCTGTTGACAACGGAGCTACAATATTATTTTCACTTGGAAGAGACCGTAGGCAAACTTTACACATTCAATGTCTCATCAACAAAAACTGTCCATTGTCAGGAACTGGCACAAACTTGTACCAATTCAATTTCCATCACCAGAATTGTCCTTCGTCAATTTTATGAAAGTTGTAATGTTGTTTCCATTTAAGAATTAAGTATTTATGTGGAATATCTAAGCAAAAGTCATTCAGATATAATCATATTAGTTTGAAACAAACGCCGCTTTAATTAGCCCGAGGGAAGATAATTCATTGCTGTGGCTATCTAGATTTCTGTCTAAACAGCTTTCGGCAGACAACCAAGAAAATTTTTTGGGGGTCCCGAGAAGTTCCTTATGCCAATGCAAAGGCTTGATTAATGCAACAATAACTACAAGAAAACCCAGGTTATTCTAGATGAATCTACAGAAAATAAGTAAAACTCAAGTTTAATCATCAAAGTAGCAAAGACACAAGATTTTAAATAAATAGAGCATATACTCGTGCACGCACCTCAGGGAACCCCACAATGGAACAAAGTAAGCAATAGAAAATGAAGGTCAAAAGAAAACAGATTTTTAGTTAGATCCTTTGTTGTTCAAAAAAGAAATGCTAAAAACTTGATTAATAAGAGCCCTACATCAAGCCACCTCAATATGAGGCCCAAATTTAAAGGAGTGGTATCACCTTCAATAATGGCAGGATTTCTAGCACCTCGTGGAAATGGTGCACCTTCAGTGATGGTGCGATTTTTAGTTCATAATCAATGTGGAACACTATTGTGTTAGTGTCATTTGATTAATTAAAATTAGATATGGGATAGGAGTGGAGGAGTTATCCCAAGAAAATCTACATTTCATAGAACTATGTATCTTGTTAAACCTTGTCGAGAATCAATAACGTATTTGAACCTCTTTCACTCCAGAAATATAATTTGAATATGGATACACTAGCATGCTATATCAATTTAGTCCTACAATGTGATGGATCAGTTCACATTATCAGTTGTTAGCCATTTGGAAGCCCTTGTAATTTGAGTCTCAGGTAAGTGGGAGAATATGAGTGGACATCATGAGCTGATTCTACCTGCGTACAAGACATCCTAACTATTATAGAAATTTGATTGGTCTTGGCACTTTGATATATAACGAATTGGAAAATTAACATATCAAGAAAGAAAACCTTTTGATGGGCACACCATGGATGGAAGCAAACAGAACAATCCAAAATCCGGCATTGTATGCAAGAGCCACCTGGTCGGCTGCATATTGAGCAAACCTAGAAAGAAACAACATTGAGAATGTTTCTATGCATTGATACAATAAACATTTATGAATCTACAGCCTCGTAATATTTATTAGTCAAAAACTATAATTTTGTTGTTCACAATTTTAGAAGCCATAAAACGGAACGGCAAAAATATAGCCTTTTTGAGATTTCCAGCCAGGACAAAAAGAATGACTCGAGTGTATTATATTGAATCCTCTTCAATTCATTTGGTTTAGTTCCTTACCACATGTTCTTTAGAAGATAAAGCGTCAGAAACATCAAAAGCATTCATAGTATCAACATTTGGACAGTGAGTTCCTGGTGTCCAAAGCCCACAAACCACGTGGACCCACTGCTTTACAGTTGAGTCAAGAACATTAGCTGTGATGCTGTTCTGAAGCATCGAGTTACAAGGAGAAGATGAATTGTCAACAATGCCCAAATGATTCGAGAGATTCATATCGGAAGCAGATACTGAAGAGGGCTCCATGTTTGCCAGTCTCATAACAGGAAATGAATCACTTCCAGAAGCCATTGTGCTCAACTGACAAGCTGAATTATCTGTAGACATTGTTATGTTAATCTTGGATTTATACATAGCATTCCAAGCCTGCAGAAGGCTCTTCACAACATTCTGACTTTGTAGAGCCTGAGTCATGGCCCCTTCTCCATATCCACAGAGAACGCAAGCCTAAATGGCAAGAAAATGCAACACTAGCATATTAAAAGTAGAAATGATGAAATAAATTGGAAAAATAGTGTTTATGTCAACTATGCATTCTTGAATTTAAAGTTAAAAAATGGAAAAATATTGAGTAGATGACCGATATCTGTATCTTAACATTTCAATACACGCCAGGATGCGATGATTTTTCTCTTTATCAAGCAGAACCTCCACCATTAGTCTGTGATATTCCCTCGTCTAATCTTCAGTTTGTACTATACTCGGTCATTTCGTAATTCAAGAAATTTTCTGCACTTGAATTGATGATAACCAACAAAAAGGGTACATAATGTTGAACTTGTTTCTGTATCAAGCATTCTCTTTAAAGTTTATGTCCTAAGATCTCTGATTCACTTGTCAATACTTATAAAATTTTTGCATACTTTCAGTTAAAAGGCAATTAATTAATAACCGATGGCCAGTTTGGCCGTCTTTAGCAACTCTACCTTATTGAATAACAATTTACACCATCAACTGCTGCCTCTCCTAAAGCCATAAGTTTCTTTACAGTCTCGACTGAAAAGCTTCCAATTAATGAAAAACTTTAAGCATGGGTAATCACCAAACTAGCATGCCAATTAAATTTAATAAATTCCTTCAAAAATAAATGTATTCATTGTTGCTCTACCGGAGTATTTTCGGTAAAGCTCACATGTTAGTCTTGTCATTCTTCCTCCAATAAAAAATAATATATGGTTTGATCTTACAACGGTCAGAACATATTTTTTCAAGAAAAATCACAGTTGTCACAATCCCTGGGTGAACTTTGTGAGGTCCATCACTAGAAAACTGGATAACAACCAAGGCAGCCTTTTTCAAAAGAAGAAAGAAAAAATAGGGTACATAACGTAAGGGTAAAATGCATTTCACCATACACTTCATATTTTATCCCCTTTACCTTCATTATTACTTTTTATGCAAATATTGTGGTATGCAGTAATATATAAAAACATGCGTCTATATTTGTAATTTTTTAGATCTACTGGTGGCACAAGAGTGCTCAAGTAATTGCCAGCTTCTGGTATACTGCAAATGAAATTTTTACATTCTCCAATATTCATCAACAACAAAAATTTAGGAACAATCATAAAGAAAAGTATCTCCAGCAATAGTTGCTGCAGCTTCAGGGCTATAGGCGAGCTCCAAGGTAACCATGACATTTATTAGTTTCAATTGTAATGTAATCTATTCCTCAAATGAGCCTTCTTGAAGTAGAGTGCTTAGGGCTACAAGGCTTATTCTGGAAACGGGTACAACAAGCTTCACGCTAGGTTTATACCTGGAGCTTCTGGGCAGAAGTTCATTTTCATTTTTAACATGCTGTGACAATCCTATTTATTATTTTAAAAAACAAAAAGTACAGATTCAATGATACCATCACTTCTCCATTTACTTCTCTATATGCGAATGCATGCAACAAATCTCGTTGGCTTTATTTATCCGGTATGTACTCCTACAGCACTAAGAATAAGAGTAGAAGATTGTTGTCTGTAAGTTATCTGTAAACATGATTGTTCCCAGATGTAACAAGATAATCCAAGGACAAGGAGTAAATGTTTCAGATCTAGAAAAAGAATTTTCCTGACTTTTTTAGTAATACTTGATGCAGAAGGCAGTTTGACTGTTTATCTCACCCACAAACCATGTAATCGCAACTCCATAGTTATAGATCAGTTAAATATCCAAAACATGAAAAAATAGACATTATGAACATTAAATGATAGACACTATGAACATTTGAAATATTTTTTGGGTCATTGTAGCTAAAGTAATTAAGATAAATTCTCAAAGAGTGACAAACTAGTTGAGCGCCAAGCACAGCAAGGAAGAAAAGTTACATCAACATTTTCCTGCAGTAGATGTGTAAAAGGCATAGTTATCGGATCCAACCTATTCATTGACCCAGCTAAAGCACTGGGTCAGCGAGTTACTAGTTCAACCGTCGGGTCACTGGTCCAACCAACAGGTGAATATCAGATTAATAATTTACATAAAACATTTTTCTAACAAAAACAACAAGCAATCAAAATGACAATAAATTCAATATCATAGCTCGACTGTAAAAATCCATTTATTCAAACTATAAAAAAATCATTCATTAATTTAAATATTAAAATTTATCTTGCTTTTTAAAACTAAATGAATGACAAACAAATATTTAAGTACTTGAAAATCTCCAATAATATTCCTATACATTTTAGTTCATATTAATAACAAAGGATAAACAACTCACTGGCCAGAATTCCACTTTCCCAAGCATCAGGTCTCTGGTTCGACTCAATACTTGGAATAATAAACACATAATTCCAAACTGCTCCGGGTTGTTTCATATAAAACTCAGCCTGGTTGGATGAGTTTTGACCATTGGAAAACGGTCTAATTGTTGTAAAAGGTATTAACGGATCTATATGCATGCAGAAAAAAAAAAGGAAAAAAGAAATGGAATTTATAAAAAATGGGGCAGGAGAAAGATAAATGGAGCAGATGACTTGTGGTCACAAGGGTATTAAAAATTCTTACAATGTTTTTCGAATTTGTCTTGCATGGTCTGCAGTACCATTGAGTTTTCGGGACTTTCGAAATGCCATAGCAAGCTTGATGCACCTGTGAGTCGTAAGCTTGTTAGTTTTTCAGCAGTGTAATGGATTCTAGCTACAGAAGAAGGGTAATAACTTCTCAGGGGAGGTAAAAGAAGAAGAAATATAGAAATAGAAAATGCAGTCAGTAATACATACCTTGATTAAGCACCTGTTACACTCTAATAAATGGTCAGAATTATTTTTGTTTGAACTTCCACAAACACAACAGAAAGCGTCCAAATTCTGAGTAGATTCACATAGCTGCTTCTTTCTGCATCTGTGCCATTACGCACGATGATAGGTCAATTAATGTAATTACTGGAATTCATGACTCGCATCAGAGCACTGTACAGGTAAAAAATTTCAACAGCTATAAATAGATTGTTCACCTCTTAGCATTATGCATTTCACTATAGAGAAATTTATCATCCCCAGAATTTCGCGTCAGCTCCCCCGCACGTCTGTGGGATGTTTGTAATAAATATTCTGGATTCTTCATTACAGAAGAATCTGCAACTTCAGAATCCTTCCCTGGTGGAAATATATCGACGAGTTCAATTGCAATAAAAGTGGAAAGTAAATGTTGACAAGTACTATTGAGAAGTATTTCATTGATGAATAATTCTTAGTCAAGCATCGAGTTTTACTAATAACCAGTGCACTCAACCAACAAGTCTTTTGAATTTCACCAACAATCCTACAATGCTGCATGCATCAGAACAAGTGAAAGAAAGTAATAAGCCTTAGAAGAGTACAAAGTACCAGTAACCAGAGTATATAGAAATCAGTTACAATTCATTCTAAATTACCGCATGGTGCTTCTTTCCGTTTCCTTTGAAACAAGATTGGTTACAAGAAAACAGCAAAGAAGAGTAAGTTTTAGACATCTATTCCAGTCATTAATGAACTTCTCCATATTCCTATAACTGGCAGCGTGGTACCTTTTACCAAGAGATTATATTTATCTATGCATCCAACAACTATAAAGAAGAAAAATTACAATATACCAATGACATTAATGAAAAATTGAGTGAGTATAGTTAAGTGAAATGAAAAATGAGGAAGGGAAAACCAATTGAAAGAAATGGATGAACTAAAAGACATTATATATCTTCCTTTTTTCCTTGATCAGTCACGTTTAATGAAAAACAAACTACAGAAAATTTGTAGAATCTAAAAATGACTGAGCTGGAATCCTAACCAGAAAAATGTCTGTGTAAGGCTATTTCAATTTGTGGACACATGGCACAGGCCGCTAGTATTATCAGTGTCAACAAGGCTAAGTTATAAAATGATCTCTCTTTAAAGGTGAGGGAAACTAATTCCTGCACAAATACCTTGGACCATAAGTTCATAAAGGCTGCGCTTGCGAACTTCCTTGTACTTTGTCTTCAGTTGAACAGTAGGGCTGCTGTCAGGAAAGGAATGATTCTTGCTGCAATTGTCATTCCTTCTCTTTTCTAAAATATGCAACACTTCATCATTTCCAGTGATTGCACAGTGAGGTGCTGTCTCTATTTCCCCAATAGAATGATGAGGTTCGAATTCAACAGTTACCACATTGTGGGTTCCACTCTTTTCCACATTCGACGCATCATGATATTCACTCTTCAGTACATCCTTATTTCTAAATGTTTCCTTCACAAGTCTAATTCTCATCCTCTTCAGCTTCTTAGTTGACGTTGCTTTCGCCTTTACATTTTTGTCATCATATTTTCTTGCAGTTTCGAGAATCTTCCGTAAGGGTACAATTTTTGCTGGTTTCGATGAATTTCCATTAGAAATAATGCCATACTTCCCAAAAACTACAGGTCTTGCCATCCATTTGTAGAAATCCAAAGGCAAATCAAGAGAATTACTAAGACAATCTACTGATGTGAAATTTGCAGTCACTTCAGCATTGTCACAACACGGTCTGTACAGGTTTTTACTAGTTGCAACAGCACCGTCTACTTTTAACCTTTTCTTACCTAATATTTCAGGAGATTCACAAGTATCATCATCAACTCTGGAATGTATATGTGTCTCAATTTTCTGCTTTTCTTGATAACCTCTATACAAGTCTCCATAGTTGGAGACTGAATTGGAGGAAGGCCATCTAGACCTCCTCCGCTTAATACTTGGTTCAACAGAACATGCACAATTGTTGGGACCTTTTTGTTCACGTCCAAGAGGCACCTGCATATTCCAGACTGAATTGGAGTTCTGCACAACATCCTCAGTGCATTTTGAAGATCCATTATTGGAAGACTGACCAGAGGCGGGAAATGCTGCATCCAACTTTTTCCATTTTACTGTTTTCTTCATTTTTTTGGATTTTTTAAAATTTTGCATGTGCTCGCTCTCTTCTTGAGTGCTGAAGCTAGCATGGGTTTCATTTTGTGCTTTTTTCAGTTTTAGTGAATCCCGGAGTCTAAGCTCTTCAACGAGACTAAGAGAAGATCTCTTTCTAGGAGCAGAGCCAAAGAAGTCAGCACTTCGTTCACTATCAAGTGAGTCATCAGAGGACCAGCTTTTGTCGATTCTTGATCCTTCATCTACAACAATATTGTTTGTACATCTGACATCCCCAGTATCAATAGTAGAGGAATCTCTCTTGTTAACCTCAATGGACACCCAAGTAACAACAGGAGCAGAACATCCAGAAGAAACATTAGACAATTCTTGTTCCTTTAATGGCTCAGCGTTTTGAGAAGAGCTTGCAAAACATTTAGCAGCATCAACAGCAGAGTCCTCTCCATTTCTGTTACTATTAAACGAACCAGCTTGCTGGTGTTTCCTTTTTGAACTGCCGGTCTCCAACACTTCGCTTGGCACATAGTGAAAAGAATAGGATTGAACAGTCTCCATGTTTTTGGCCACTAAATTTTCAGTGTTACAGAATGACATGGCCTTCTCCTTTGAGAAAATAGAGTTTCCATCCAAAATTGATCTAAACAAACTTTTGGACCTTCCATTAACAATTCCTTCCTGATCATTTAATGAATCACAAAACCTGCCACCCTTTAAGTCATATTTTCCGGCCAAACAGTGCGAATGAACAGCACATCTGCACTTCTCTGGGACATAGACATATGGTAACCCTTGAAAGAGTACCTCTTGCTCACTTGAAGTGATGTTTCTTTTATTTCCTCCAAATCTGAATTTTATTATGATGAGAATTTTAGGAAAACTAGATAGGACGTGCAAATGTGATAACTCACAGTTTACTCAGGAACATTCATCTTTGAACGCATGAACATGTGACTTGAAATTATAGGTACAAATAGAACATCTATTTATTAATAAGAACACTGTTAGGCAACAATTTCTCTCCATGTTCTTACAGTTACTCCAGTTAGATATATAGATTTGCGTCGAATACATTTTGGACAAGTTATTTCTGTAAAGAGAGCACATACCAAGCCAAGAAACTACATATACTACCACAAGGGATTCATACGAACAAATTGCTCTCCACTAGAAAATGTATATGCAACTGTTAGGAATATTGAGCCTAACTCCACCTAATAAAACCGGCTCATTAGGGGAGGATTGCCCTCACCTTATGAACATCAATTAGACCCGTTCTTGGACCAAAGCCACTAAGGCAATGGCCTAGAGTCTCTAATCTTAAGAGACCTCAGAAAAAATGAATAATAAAATCATGTTGATTGATGGAGCAATAAATGACTTAAAGCATATTGGAAAAAGAGTAATGCTATTTATCTAGAGCACAAATTTATATGACACTTCNAGCAATGTGGGATTCTAATAGCAACCATATGTCGAAACATATAATTAATATTGTGACATGACATCATAATAGTCTCAGGCACGAAACAGTGACTAATGATTTTTAAGCGACTGAATTGCTGGATGCTGGCATGGATGCTTTTGTACATGATCTAGCCTACCTTGGTGGTTTTTTATATAAATTCACTAACCAGAAAACGAAAGGTAAGTCAATATAAGTCACCTTAAGAAAAGCTTCTCCATAGGATGAAGATTGCAAGAGCATCGGCATGGAACTCCACCAGCTTCAGTACGAAAAGAAGTTCCTTCTGAAAGCATAGAGAAGTTGCACCATTTATTTAAATCTAAATTGAAGCACATTCTTTTTCAGTAGCACTAGTCGCTACAGTAGCTGTACAGGAAAAGAAGAGGCAAAATACACCTAAAACATTTATTCTCAATTCCAAAATTTAAATTTCAGAAGGCGGCACTTACCTGTCGGAAGAGCTAGTTTTTCATTATTAAGACCTCTCCAACAAGTAGCCTCAGATTTCAGTACAGTTTCGGACATTTTAGGCACACTTGAACCCTTGAGTACCTGCATATGATCTTTTGATATCGTCGGGGCAACAGTCACCTGTGGTTTTGCAAAAGGTTTATTGAGCATCACTGGCTCTTGAAGATTTCTAAAAGAAGCAGTAGCATGTCTATTTGGCGATTCCAACATGTACTGCACTGAAAGCATTTTCATATTCTCATCCAGTATACCAGGGTTTACTCCACTAAGCTTTTTCTTTGACAATGCTGGGGTTGTACTTTCAACACAAATTGAACTTGTAGAGGAAACCGTGGTATTATTGATTGATCTAGGATAACCAAGTGCAGAATGTCCAGTATGAGAGAGAGGGGAAATCTTCCAGGAATTATTTAAGGTGTCTGTAGCATTAGGTTCAATATTAATCACAGAAGACCTCGGAGACACAGTAGGGCTTTTCCCATGAAAGGCTGAAAAGGTGATATCACTCTTGACTGGAACAACATTAAAGGTGCTTAGACTTTCCTTAAATGGCTTGTGGAGTCCAAAATTTAATTCAGCTGTAGCAGGTAAGTTGTTGACAGCACATTCAGCTCCTTTTCCTTTGCTCACATGCTTCTGTGCATTTAGCATAGTAGCATCAGATTCCATGATATTTCCTGCAACTCTACTTGAAGGAAAACAATGTTGGTCACAATTGGAAGCATGCGGTTCACTATGTGGTTTCTCGGTGACAACATGACTGCTATTGGCTATATCATTAACTTTTCTGAACTGTACTTCTGCCTCTGAATTTTTAAAGCATGAAAGCAATGGGTGAATTACCGAACCACCCCTTCCAACACCACCATTATATGAATCTATTCGATAATCAACAAATGCGTTATAGGCTCCTGGTACATGGTTCAACTGGACAGTTTCTCTCCTTTCGCTAGTATTAGAAGTGATATCTACAATCTGATTAGTTTGCTTAACTCCTTCTGATACCCCGTAGTTGCCTGCCGCATAACATAGTTTAAGTGTGGTAATTTTTCAGAAGCAAATTTAGAATAAAATTTCTGAAAAGATAAAAGGCCATTGTTGTATAGTGAATGAAAACAAAGATGTATTGAAGTAATAAAGTCTAAGAAGAAACCATTTAAAAGACTTTTGTGCAGAAGCTGGTCCGAAAAGAATGACTTACGGGGCCCTGATTGTGTGCCCATCAAATGAAGTCCAAAGCCTAGTGGAGCTGAACTTCCCAATGTTTGACTATGCTTTGGCAGTTGGCCAAGTCTCAACTCAATATTAGAAGGAACTGACAGCCCCTCCCTGACGGCACTAATATTCCTACTGACGCCAGAACCCTTACCAGAGCATTTTACGTATTGAAAATTAGGAAGAGCATAAAATGGGCTTGCACTCTTTAAGATTGAATCAAGTTTAGCTGTAGAGGGCTCAGAAGCTTTGTCTGGACCTCTTGTGCCAACTGAATTTGCTGTGCACATTATATCTTCAGGATGCAAATTGCTTTGAGATGTGTCAATGAAACCCTTGAAAACAGAACTATTATATTCCTGAGAATTTCCTTGTTTTCCATTGTATTGAAACCCATCAACCATGTTTTTACCACTGTGCCGATCCTTCAAATATGTAACATGGTGTTGTGGCTGCCCAGAGCCTCCTGAAGTCCCCACCGGACAAACTTCATTGAAGAAGCCGGTGTTGTTTGGTATATTAGATATAAAATGATTTGTCAAAGCAGGAGCTGCTGAAAATCCTTCAGGCCAATCCCAACCTTTGTGATCCTCTGGTATCCTAATCTAAAGCATCATAAAAACATCACCACTCAGTGTTCCTATTGCTTCAAAAACATGTATATAAAAGATAATGTTTTCCATTCCAAAGATCAAAAACAATTCCAAGTCTGTGACGGAAGTAGGTAGAAAATAGGATGGAAAAAAATGCATTTGATGCACCAGAAACCAAGGTGCAGCCGTGCAGGCAAAACCATCAGATCATAAGTACAACTTCATTAAATTAATACCAAATATTTTGGATAGCTGTTACATGGGCACCTTCAGGTAATTCTTTATAAATAGTTTCTAGTCATTGTCAGACTGTTGACATCATTGATAAAGTTGTGTATGATTTTTCTCTCTCATCTAAATTCGCATACAGGACACCACTTCTTGAATGCAAGTTGTAAGAAACAGACAGATTGCCCTTAACTTACCCCAACTTTTGAAAAGTAGGTCTTCCGCCAGTGTGCTATAGTATCTCCATTGTCCATACAAACAGTGTTCGCAGGATTAACATTGTATAAACCAGAATGCTGCATAGAAATTGCAGTTCAAAAACGTTTCTAACATGAACACATGCAAAACTGAAGTGAAATTGAGCAAATCAAAGGATTAACTCCATCCAGCAATTACCAATGCAAAACAGAAAAACCCAAAGGTAAATTACCTCTGAGAATTTAGAGATAGACATATAAAATCCATGGCACGAGCAAACAACACCAAGAAGTCCAGTATCGCTAAGAAGTAAATCTCCACCTTTTGAAATTATCAAAACCAATCAGAACAGATATACAAAATACATAAGGAAGATATCTTTTAAGCAAAAACAAGGAATCAAGTTAGAAGCACTAACTTGTGCCAGAACAAAATACGCGAGGACAACCACTTGGAAGATTAGATGTCCGACTGCAACCAGAAAAATCAATTTCTAAAGGAACTTTTTGTGATGCTACAACATTAGCACCATTTTGGAGCTTCAAAACATTAGCAGAGGTTGCGCCAGGATTATCAACCACCATCAAAGAAGAACCACCCTTTACCAAATCAGTCTCTTGGGGATTTTCACACACTACTACCCTAGCAAGTTCTGATTTCCAAAGATTTAATTCTGCAGCCGGAAGTAACTTTAGACCAGAACTATTGTCATGGTTCGAACTTACCATAGCACTGGATGAAATAACCGGGCAGAAATCTGCCCCAGATTTCACATTCTGGCTGTCCATATTTTGCAGCCACAACCAACTAGGAAGAAGTGAAACTCTACTTCCCATAGCAGAGCCAGTGGCAGACCTATTTGTAGGAACTTGACTGGAATTGACAACAAGCTTTGGATGTGATAACCGCTGCAAATCACAAGGCAAAAACGATGATGGCCCAGAAAGAAGAGATAAATACTGAGTTCCAAGCCCAGCGTTGCCTGGTTTGTAGAAACTTGATGAATTCGAAAATATAGGTTCTTGAATCATTTCGCGGGCCAATGGCATTGATTCTTGTGGAAGTTGCAAACAAGAAAGATGCTTTGCAGTCAAAAACTGTTCTTGCTGGAGCAAGGAGAGGAATTTAGCTTCATAGTGTCGTAAAATTGAAATAATTTGGGAAGAATAATTTGATAAATAAACACTACAGAATGTCTATAGAAAAGAACATACAAGCAGTAAATTGAATGATTAATGTACATCTTTGGAAAACAGTGCACATCTCATGCCTGCATGGAACAACAATCATAAATGCTCCAAACACAGTAATCAGATAGATACTTAGACATATGTTAACCAAAATGAAATTGCCTGATCTCTCTTTCAATATTAACACATATCACCTAAGCATGTAGTGAATTTGAATTGAGCTGCTTAAACATGCATACTATTGGATCCACAAGGCCAGAGACTATTTTGTAAACTCCTGCCAAATAAAAATATTAAAAGAGACGATTTCATTCAGCTTCTAGTCCGCAAGAATGTTTCACGAGATCATTTCAATTTGTATTACTTGCAATTGATATTGCCAGCAAAAACATATCACAGAATTCTACTTAGCAGTCAATGTGGTCTTTTTCCCCACCCATCCCCTAACCATTAAAAATGATGATTAATATAGGATCTCATGGAAATTTCTCCATGTATAGTTCACATCAAATCATACATTAAAAATCAAAAGCACGTGGTGCAGCATGTGGAATCAGTATATGTGCGCCCATCCACTCTTTGCAATCTCACCAACATAGACTGATAGCAAACACAGCTCACAAATGTATCATCCAACCAAACCAAAAATGCAAAGTACACACCGGAGCTAATCAAACCATAGAAAACAATTTTGTTTTATTCCAGAAAACTGTTGTATCTACCGCAATAACTGTAAAAGTGCAATTTCTCTATTTCCTTTGTGCATAGATTAAAGAAAAACAATGTAAGCTTACACACCCTCCACTCTGCAACCTCCACGAAATAAACAAATAATTATAGAGTATGGCACGAACTTGAAGTGTACAAAAACAAATTGGTGTACCATGTGCAGTAAAAAAAGAACACAGGCACCCTTCGGCATTGTCATTTTCGTTTTAAAGTAATTTACCTACCAAAAGCCACAAAATAATGCTTACGAAGATGAAAACAACAATGTAAGAGCAGCATATATCACTTAATGCTGTATCCTGTACACGAATGTCAGTACATTACCATTTCATATTATACCCACATCCTTGTACTAATTGCATGCTTGAAACCACTACGAAATCGACAACTTTTTCTGCCAGAAATGCTTCACTACCAAATGCGACATGCAAGCAAAATCAAAAAAGAAAAAAAAAAATCTTGAAATATCATTTATACAAAATATACCTGATTCTGAAACTCGTGCGATGAAGAAGCTTCCAGAGGAGGCGGAGGAGGCATCGATGATTGTTGCCACACCAAACCACATTTGCTCTGCCAAGAATTTTCCATTTCGCCCAACCTATAAAACCCTATCTTCCTCCATCAACCTCCCAAGTCAGTAAAGCCTACTTTAACTTACTAATCAGAACCAAAAAGTTCTCTTTCGGTCGAGGAAAAGCCAGAATTCACATAAATTATTTTATAGAAAGAGGAAATGGGGGCAGCGACGAAAGTCGAAAGAAGAGGATGTAGATACAGATTTGTGTATCTATATCCTGAGAGTGTTCACTGTGTACTGTCAACTGTGTGGGAAATGTATATTTTTATTTGTAGGAGTTCGAGGGAGAAGTGACCAAACACTGATGACTCGGCACGTTGAAAAGTGTAGACCGTAGGATGGTTTATGGTGGGTCCCACCAGTGAGTTTTAATCCGTTGATGTGACTCCATTCCGAGTTACAGGATGACTGACTGCGCAGTAGGGTGACAAATGGCGGGAAAGTGTAACACACACACGTTACGCTGATTGGTGGAAGGAAATTAGCTGAAGAGATCCCTAAACTTTCATAAATGTAGCACTTGAGTTCTTAACTAAGTTTTGTTAGCTTCGAGGTCCCCCGGACTTTTATTTTCAGTCATGTAACCACTTATTTCATTTTATTTTGAATATATTTGCACAAAATTCAAGAAAAAGGAAAAGACGAAAATGTTTTGAGATTGATATCCTTAGCTTATTATATCAAGGGTTCGGGTTGGTAATGAAATTTGAACCCAACCTGTTCAGATTTGATCAAATATGCGCATTGACTCATTGCGATAATATGATCGGATATGCAAAATGGATTGTCGCAAGTGCAAAAATAGTGTGGGATCCGTAAATGTTTCATAAGTCCTTCCAAAAAATAATTTTTTTGCTATCTGTTCTTCATCTTCGTCTCATCGATCTTTAATTCTTCAATCAACATATAAGAAATTCCAAAGTTGCATATGTCCCAATTTTTGACTTACAACCTTGGATTTGATTGTAAAACATTTAAATCAAGATGATAAAGTCGTAATTCACCTATCTTGTTACACATTAAAAACAACGAATTACCAAAAAGAATAATGACTAAAAATAAACAACTCATGGTTTAAAATAGCTACAATCATTCAATCATTGTATAAAAAATTAATTGTAGACACCGCAACGAGAACATACAATCAGATATTAAAATTGCAACAAGCACACAATCTATACTGTTCTGGTGCCATTGTTGAAAACTGAAACAAGAATCAGCAACGAAATATTGTTTTTTTTTTTTTTTGAATTCAATCGCTCGTAATCATTACTTTTGTTGATTTATTCCTTCAATTGTTCCAAGATCCAGACTCAGTTAATCACCAAAACAACGCCACAATTGACGCAACAAACCAAACACTTCTCCAAAACACAAATGGTTGCTCTAATTTGATAGCCCATCAAGGACTAAAAGGTGAAAGATTACAGCCAAGAAAACAACCACAAAGGCTAGACAAAGAAGAGGGAAGAACGGGTCTCTTAAGAAGAAAAGCACAAAGCTCAAAAAATTGCACCAAGCAAGGGTAAGAAAACCGGTTTCTCTCTTTCTCAAACAAAGGGACGTACGTCTGCTTCCAATTCTTTCCACACCCTAATTGTAATTTGCAACTAACTTAAATAGGTTGAGAATAAGTTAGTCTTTTAGGTTTAGGGTTTGGACTTTTAGGTCAAACAAACAGGGCCAAATAACAAAGGGATAAGTGAGCTAACACCTTAAAGTCATCAAAATCGTTCGGATCGGGCCATGAGCAGCACTAATACAATTAGGCTACTTCAAATGATCCAAGTGGGTTACGTGTTCGATTGGTTCGATTGTGGCGTCAACATATCATTTCAATCATCGGCCGAGGCCTATGAAATCTAATCCAACTAAAAAATCGATTTAACATCATAGCCTGAGATTTATTGGGTATCAAAAACCCAACAACTTTGTGTTACGTTATAACCAAAAAATGTAGATTTAGAATTTACGTAAACCAATGATAGATTTATTGAATTAAATCTGAATCGAGATCATATTGTAATTCTCCGCACGATTATNGTGATTTGATTGGTTCGATTGTGGCGTCAACATATCATTTCAATCATCGGCCAAGGCCTATGAAATCTAATCCAACTAGAAAACCGATTTAACATAATAGCCCGGGATTTATTGGGTATAAAAAACCCAACAACTTTGTGTTATGTTATAACAAACAAATGTAGATTTAGAATTTACGTAAACCAATGATTGATTTATTGAATTAAATCTGAATCGAGATCATATTGTAATTCTCCGCACGATTATACTATAGAACTATACTCAACGCGTGATCTGATCAATACACTTTACATATACTAGTTTCATTATTAAATTATTTATGTGATAAGGATAAATCCAAATGGTAAAATGTCAACACCACAACCTCTACAAAGTGCCTTCTCATATACAATTATCGTAATGTAAATTATGTAACAACGTGCTTCTCAATGCAATCACTCAACTTATATTATTACAATGGATAATTGACACTTTTATTCACATGTTTAATATCAAATTAATGCAACAACACTAAATAAAAAAAAATATAATTTAATTATTATAAATTTGTCATTTCATTACTGGAAAGCTATATTATACACACAGTATCCAACAGTTACTTGGGTGATTTCATTTCAAAAATAGTGTAATCCACAGCTTAAGTTATGGGATTATTTACCAAACATGCCCTTAAAATCGTGCACGAGATTTGCTCTCTGTTTAGCCTCACGCTTCATTTTTTTTTTCAAACTTATTTTTAATCGCACATTTCACAGAATCCACAACTTTTTAATCCTCATTTCATCAATTTTTATATAAATTTATTAAAAATCTAATTTTATTATAATCACACATTTTATGGGGTTCATAAATTTTATTCACTTTTCAACCTCACATTTTACTAAC